>PVIR01033395.1:0-17912 GCA_004026965.1 Petromus typicus | reverse complement strand
TCTCAGTTTGTAGTTCAGGCTGGCCCTGAGCTCAGCCTCAAACTCACATCACAGCAATCTCCTGCCTCTGCCTCCCAAGTGCCGGGATACAAGTGTGAGCCACCACGGCCGGCACTGTAGTATGTGGTACTGGTTGCTGCTGGGGTGAGTCTCCATGCCTAGTATTGTTATGTGGTTACTGGGGATCGAACCCGGGTCCTTGCGCTTGCAAGACAGGCGCTGGAACCACTGAGCTAAATCCCCGGCCCTGTACAAAATTTTTAAGAAAATTAATGTTCCTTATCTATAGTGAAAGCTGTGGGAACATCTAAGGACATCCGGGCTAAGCGTTTTTCCTTTGAAAGTGACATCCCAAGAATTTTGACAAATTGGAGGAAACAACTTTAAAGTAAATAGTTCGTTTGTTCAAGTTGCAGAGCTTTAGACCTCATGAGAGAAGAGTTTCACAGAAGAGGAGGCAGCTGTCTAGAAAAGCCTTTTACACAAATGCAACATAATCCCTTTACTCTCTGGGCCTGTTCAACCCACCAGCAAATCCACACTCTATGGGCTTGAAGCATAAACAATTTAGTGCATTCTTTAAAGACAAAATGGAAAATTACAAATTAAAATTTGGTACAAAACTGAATATATATCTAGTTAGAACAAGAAAATAAATTATGACAAATTATAAATTTTAAAAGCTTATATTAAAACATCACAGAATCCGGAGGAGTGATAGTCTCTATCTATGTCTCTGTGTGTATAATTTTATTAACAGCTCAAGAAACTCCTATCATACTTTTTTGTTGCGTATTTTTGGCTTCATATGCTTCATAAGTTCTTCATATATTAATAGCTCTATAACATATTTTGATACAGTCTATACAAGTGTAACAGCCTATTTGCTATCTTGACTGGTAAGAAATAGTTTTATTGCATGGAAGTTTAGAAAACATCTTTTCAACTTTAATTTTCTTTAAGGGAGAAAGTTGTTTGAAATAGGATCTTCTTATGGAGGCCCAGCTGTCTTTGAATTTATTATGTAACCCAGGACAGCTACAAACTTAAGATCCTACTGACCTTCCAAGGGATTGGTGGTCTTGGCATGAGTGCAAAAGAAGGTCATATAGTACTTTTTTAGGGTTTGGGGGTCAAAGGACACACAAAGTTTGAGGCTGTATTCCAAAGGGGCCATGGATGCTCAGTCCAAGCTTCCCATTTTTCTGAGAAATAGCAAAGAGAGAGAAGGCATCCTTTGCCTTCTCAACTGAAGTACTCCTCAGTTAACGTATCCATTGGCCACCTCTGTGGTCTTAGTTCCTAGTGACTGTAAACTAGGATGAAATGGGAACACTTCTGGGTTAATCACTCTGATCAGTGGACACTTCATGCTCTCTTGTGTTGCTGAAGCCTTTTGACTAATTAGAAGTTAGACTTCCTTTATCAAAAAAGAACAGAAATATCTCTGTAAGTGAAACTGAAGACCAACTGTTAGACCCTCTGTTATGCACTGAAGGGCAATCAAGGCTAAAGTGAGCAGGATTCTACAGCCATGAAACTGGGCAAAGTAGTTTGAGCATTCTTTAAAGGTCATGCTCACCATTAAACCCAAACATAAAGCTCACCTAGATCTAGGTGGTCATTTATAGGCTATCACTAGCATGTGTCCCTCATTATTATCTTCACCTATGAAGACAGAAAATCCTACTCAGCTGTAGTGATTCTGATCTTTGCATCATAGGAGAAAATAATGGACTATTGTTGACAGAACAGAGAGAGGACCTGGAACCTGGGGAAGAATGATGACTTAATAGTCCGTATTGGGCCAAAGATTTAATTCAGTGGTTCCGGCACCTGCCTTGCAAGTGAAAGGTCCTGGGTTCCATCCTGGGTAACCACATACAACAATGCTAAGTGTGGTGACTCACAGCCATCAGCAATCAGCACCACATACTCCAATGCTAGACGTGGTGGCTCATGCCTGTAATTCTAACACCAGGAAGGCAGAGGCAGGAGGGTTGCTATGAGTTTGAGGCTGAGCTCAGGGCCAGCTTGAACTACAAAGCGAAACCTTGTCTAAAAAAAAAAAAAAAAAAAAAAAAAAAAGAATAAGTACTTAGCTCTGTACTCACCTTTGCGCAAAAGGAGGTTGGGGAGGAGCAGTATAGGCTCAACGAAATCAACAAGAGCAAAACTTTAAAGTAAGTAAATACATTTTTAAAATATCAACTTTATCTTCTACAAATCTTTTGCAACATACTTGGGTATTAGTTTTGCCTCTATCTTTGCCTTTCCTATTTTGGTAGAACAAAACCTTATCACATGAAATCTCATATCAAAAATATTTCTTCATACTTTCAAGTTTATATTTCTTTCTCTGTCTTACTCATTTAATTTTGTAACAAGCCTAATAGCTACTTGGATTTTATAATACCCTTAGTACACATTTTTTTCTTTGACTCAGAGTGGGTTTGTAGCTATTTACATTCTCATTATGACAGACCTTCGAGTGGCCTTGAGTAGCATCTTTATCTTAGCCTAAACAGAAAGCAGCGGAAGAGCAAATTTACTTTGTAATTACAATTTAAGAACTTGTTTCCAGTGAACAAGAAGTGTTAAGCATACCAATTAAGCAAGAAATGCCAATTTAATTGAAATCTAAGAGTGCACTTATCAGTCAGCCAAGATGGGCTTCAGTGGGCTTTTGTTAACTCCTCCAAGGTTGCCAGGAGAATTTGTTCCCTGTCCTGGTATTCCTAGAGAAGAGTTAACTCCAAATTTGTTATCCATTAGGACCAGTGCACACTACATACCACTTAAAAGTCATTTTCCCAGTCAATATCAGAAAAAATATTATAACTTTTGTCTGTAAGGACCCATTTATCCAACATTTAGGAGGCTAGAGAGCGGTTTTTCAGGTGGGAGTGGAGGAAGAAGAATTTGAGTGATGTGGAGAATGTGACAAAGTACTAAAGGTGAAACTCTCAGAGCTCAGAAGAAAGCAGGACAAAACTTTCAGGGTGCGGGGAAATGACTATGCGACAAAAATATTTTATCCCTTTGTTGTACAAACATAAAACTTAAAGCTAGCAGAGGCATGAGACTGGTCTTGAGCCCAGCAGAGTCTATAATGTTCTGTTCCATGACCAAATTGTCCTTTCATAGTAGTTTTTGAAACTGCAGATGCTCCTAATAACTTTCCATTGTCCAACCTGTGCCCGGAAGAGTGCAACCACACGATTAAGCTGAGAAAACAGGATATGCATTCTTTTGTACTTTCTGGTCAGCTTGTCAAGAAAAGGAGTCGTTATACACACAGGTGATTAATTCCTTCTAATACCTGTGGCTAGTTAGAGGACCAACATGTCCAATAACTGTCAGCTACAAAGAAGCAAGAGAATTCTACAAAAGGATCAGATCAGAAAGGAAAACTAGTCAAAATTAGAACATTCCCTTGACTAGTGTTAGAGGGGTTTTCAGCTTAGGGCACACCCACAAAACCTGTCCCCAAGACTTCAAGATCAGTGATCATGCTAATCATTTTAAGTTGCTAAATGGTGTGCTAATACTGTTTTGAACAGAGAAATGTGAAGTGAAAGAAAAATGCATGAAAGCATAGACTTTACTTATCTCCTCTTGGACTCCTGGAAATATGTTACCAAAATGTCAGTGTCCTATCATGTGGTTGTAAAGAAGGAAAGCACAGACTGCAAGAGATAAGGTACAAGGAAATTTATTTAAAAGATAGAAGGCCAAAAAGCATAAAAGATAAGAACAAGACTGTAAAGCTCTCACTAGCCAGGAGAGAGTTCTGAGTAGGATAACCACAAGGGTTCTTTGTCTAGGGTTTTTTCTTTTAATTTTATGAAAAAAATAAAACAAATTTTTATAACCAAATGATGAGAATTGCAATATTATCACACTGCATATTATTACCTTCAGTTATTCAGCACAAGACATAAATGAAAAAGATTTTTCCAAAAAAAGAAGCAAATTATTGAATATGGTAGTGCATGCCTAAAATTCCAGTATGTGGGAAGCTGAGGCAGGAGGATTGGCGTGAGTTTGAGGCCAGCCTGGGCTACAAAACAAGACCTTCTCTCTCTCTTTCTCTTTCTCTCTCTCTCAAGAAAGCAAACAAGTAATACCATAAACTTTATTTTTTATGAATTAAAATAAGCTGTTAGTATAAATGAAACAGACTAGAATATACATTAACATATTTTTAAAACAATAAAACTATAACTTAGGAAAGTTTTTGAACTCTTCCATGTGGCCTATTTCTTTCTCTCTCTTTCCCTCTGTCTCTGGGAATGCCTCAAATTTATCTTTTTATAGAGCATAGTACTCCCTTGTGTATAAATACCACATTTTCCCTATCCATTCATCTGTTAATGTATATATGTGCTGTTTCCAAGATCAAGCTATTACAATATGTTGCTACACTGTAAACATGAGTATGTATGTATCCCTGTAATATGATGACATAACCCTTTTGGGGAAATACCTATTAGAGGGTTAGCTTGGTCAAACAAAATTTCTACTTTTAGTTTTTCAGGAATCTCCATACTGATTTCTATAGTAGTTATACTAATTTACATTCTCATCAACAATGTAGTAGAGTTCCTTTTCCTCCTATGTCATTGCAAGCTTTTGTTATCACTAGATTTTTTTGATGGTAGCCATTCTTCCTGGAGTGACATTTTATGTAGTTTTAATTTGCATTTCTCTGATGGTCAATGATGATGAGTATTTATTCATGTATTTATTGGACATTTGAATTTCTGAGTTGTGTCTGTTCAATGCATTACCTATTTTTATTAGGTCTTTTCTTTGGAAGGATCTAATTTTTTTAATACCTTATATATTCCTGATGACATTTCTCCATTCATAGACTAGCTGGCAAAACTTTCCCCATTCTGTTGATTGTCCCTCTATTCTTCATTGTCTCTTTTGCTGTGCAGAAACTTTTTAAGTTGATATAATCCCATTTGTTGATTTGGTATTATTTTTTTGCCACTGGGGTTCAGTTTGGAAAGCCTATGCTTGTGCTTATGTCTTTAAGAGTTGTATCAGTTTTATCTTATAGAAGATTGTTTTGCTTTTAATAATTAGAACTTTGCTCTATTTAGATATGTGCAGTGAATGAAATGCATGGGTCTGGGCTCAATCTTATGAACACGGATATCCACTTTTCCCAGCTCTATTTGCTGAAGAGTCCCTCTTTCCTCCACTGTTTGTTTTAGGCTCTTTTGTCAAAGATCAAATGGTATTGTGTGCCTTGGGTTATTTCTGCTTCTTCTATTTGGTTCCGCTGATCCACATGCCTCTTTTTGTGCCAGTACCATATTCCAATCATGATAGCTCTAAGGTACAACTTCATGTGTGATGTAATTTTCACTGTAGAAGACTTTCACTTCCTTAGTGAATACCTAAGCATTTGGTTTTTTTTTTTTTTTAATGTTATTGTGAATGGCATTGTTTTCCTAGTTGCTTTTTAAGTGAATTCTTTATCAGTGTGTAGCAACGCTATTGATTTTTGTGTGTTTATTTTGTATCTTGCTACACTGTTGAAATTTGTTATCAATTCTAGGAGGGTTTTTTGGGAGTATTTTTGGTCTTGTAAATAAGGATCATGTCATCTGCAAGTAACGATATCTTTGCTTTATCCTTTTTTATACATGTCACTTTCATTTCTTTTTCATGAGATTGTTTTGGTTAATGTTTCGAGGACTATGTTGAGGAAGAATGATGATAATGGACATCTTTGGCTTGTACCTGATTTTACGGGGGAGACTTTCAGCTTTTCTTCATTTAATATGATGTTAGCAAGATGTTAGTCATAAATAGCTTTTACCATATGCAGATAAAGATATCTATTTTCTTCAGAGATTTTCTTTTTTTTCCTTTGGTACTGGCTATCAAACTTGGGATCCTGTACTCACAAAGTAAGGAAGGTCACTACATACTATTGGAAGGAACAATCCAACAAGAAGAGATAACATATGTATATCAAATACTGGAGTACCTGTCTCCAGAAAACAATAATACTTGATAAACAATAACATAACTTACAGTAGGGTATTTCAACACCCCACTTGCACAAAGAGATAGATCAACCAATCATGTTACAGGTATAGTCAGGTCATAGTGGTCCAACTGGGAGACAAGTCATGTAATAAGTGTGCATGGAAAGAACAAAGACTTCTTCTAGGAAATGATGGATCCATAGGTCTCTGGTCACCCTACCATTGATTTCTCTTTGGGCTTCATTAGTCTCAGTGTTTGCTGTCTGAGGAAGAACACAGGCCTGATCATCTTGTCTTTATTTTTATTTTTTTGAGACAGCGTCTCGCTTTGTAGTTCAGGCTGGCCCTGAACTCGCTATGTAGCCAAAGCTAGCCTTGAACTCAACAATCCTTCTGCCTCTGCCTCCCGAGTGCTGGGATTACAGGTGTGAGCCACCATGGCTGGCATTGTGGTATGTGACTATTGGGATCAAACTCAGGACCTTGTGCTTGCCAGACAGATGCCATAACCACTGAGCTAAATCCCAGGCCCATCTTGTCCTTATTTTAAGGCTTAGTCTCCAATATGTGTGTCTCTGACTACGTTGTGATGTTTCACCTTTGTCCTGAGCCTCTCAAGGACCTTGCTCTATCTGACTGCCTATAATATTGCTACCTAACTCAGCTGTTTATAATAGTATCATGTGGTCCAGTAAAATCTAGATAGACAGTCACCCTGGGGGGTTATGAAGACCTCCCGATCCAACCCTTTCTAAAAAGATCTTTGTTCTTGGGCCGAGATTTTAGCTCAGTGGTTCTGGTGCCTGTCTTGCAAGCTCAAGGACCCGGGTTCAATCCCTGGAAGCCACATACAATACTGGGCGTGGAGACTCACACCCAGCAGCAATCAGTACCACATACCACAGTGGTGGCTCACGCCTGTAATCCCAGCACTCCGAAGGCAGAGGCAGGAGGATTGCTGTGATGTGAGTTGGAGGCTGAGCTCAGGGCCAACCTTAACCACAAAAAAGTGAGAACCTGTCTCAAAAAAAAAAAAAAAAAAAAAAAAAAAAAAAGATCTTTGTTCTTTCCATGTACAATTTGTATGAGACCTGATTCTTCATTGGGTCAATATTACCTAAGAAGCTATTTCTATAATCTTACTGATAGATCATAACTATGACCCGTGCTGTACCTATCTCATGATTTTATACCCATCTTAGGATTTTGTTCTACACAGCTTCCTTTCAGAAGTAGACTCATTGCGCACTTTTAATCTCCATTGTTTCTTAGAATTCATTTTTGGATTTCAGAAAATACGAACTTGGCTTATCTGCCATCAGGTTGGGAGTTATTTATCTTCCCTATATCAAAATAAAATGCTGATAATCAACAATGAGAAAAACAATAACACTAAAATTGTTTATCTTTTCTTTATCTCTGACTTTCCTGTAATTACTGAATGACTTACTTTTACTGTATTTTTGTGATAAACTACACTGCTGTTTTTAATATATAGCTCCATTTCCCCCATATGCTTTTCTCATAAAAATTGCTTTGAGGTATTTATCTTGAGAAACAACAAACACAGAAAAAATTTTAGAAAGAAGAATACTATTTCAGCTTTGTTAGAGAAATTTACATCTCCACAGAGACTCTCTCTTTGCATCTCCATTTACATCTTCATCTCCATGACAGGCGGCTCCCTCTCCACACCTGGATGGGAGACTGATGCTAAATCTCAGTGGGGTCTTTTCAGTGGAGCAAATACTGACTGAGTATGCATAGCAGACCTTAGTTTCATTACCTTATTTTTTTCTTGTCACCTTCCCCTCACCACCTCCTAATATCTGTCTTTTTTAGTTTTTTTGAAGGGGAAATTGAAACTGAATTTAGAAAAACATCTTCGTGTGCTCACTTCAGCAGCACATATACGAAAATGTAAATGACACAAAGAACATTACCATGGCCCCCTGAGCAAGGATGACATACAAATTCACAAAATATTCCGTATTTTTATGTGAAAATGTATGATAGGTAATGTGAAATAGGAAGAAAATATATGAAAAGGAAAGGGAAAGGGCAGGTAGGGGAAAATAAAAAAGGGAAAGAAAAAAAACGACAGTAAAAAAGAAAGGAAACAAAGCTTATGTGTATATGGGGCAGAGGTTGTAGGAAGGGAAGGGGAAAGAGAAAAAATGAGAATCAAGACTTGTTCAAGTTCTTAATTAAATATGATCATATTGTATGCATAAAATGTATCAATAAAATCAATTGAAAAAAAAAGAAAAACATCTTTGCAATTTATTTCTCTGGGTGTCTCTCATACATACTAATTTAGGTGTCTGCAATACTTTTAGCCAAGTATTATTGTTTCAAAACAACTTATATCACCCTCATTGTACCTTAAAAAACCCTTTGCCTCCATGTTGTACATATAGTGAATTCCCTGTTCTTTTAAGATAAAAATCTTTGTTGCAAAGAGCCAATGGCTTTGCAGTTTATGTCACATTCACAAAATACTTATGTATGCATTCTAACAACTATTGAATTTTCATTATATATTATAAAATTCACCATTTGCCTATTTCAGATGTATAACTGAATTTTAAAGGTTTTTCTTTCTTCCCAACTAGGATCTCTCCTTCCCATGTAGTTTCTTATCCTCAACTCCAGTCAATCATAGATCCAGTTTCTATTTAATTATTTGCTAATGAACCTACCTTTTAGTTGGAAGGCACTCAGTTAGGAAAGGGAAAAAGAAGCTCTACAGCCAACAATAAGCCCTTACTGGGGCACTCAGGGGGATCAATCTGGTTGAAGAGACTAGGAAGACAGTTTACTATCTATGGGATTCTTCTATCGCAAAGGAGAGGAGCTGTAACCCAGGGAGTGGCTGTTATGCCAAAGCTGTCAAAGCAAAGGGTGAAAGGGAGTTGCCCGTGCTTGTGAGGAGGCAAAATTTCTTCAAAGACTATGATCTTCAAGCTGTTTATCAGAAAGCAGGTGAAAGTTATGGTCTCTGCATTGTATCAGCCTGGGACTACTTGTTCTGGGAAGGAAACCTAAAGTCTATAAGAACTAGAGAGAAGGGACTGAAATAGTTCCAGTGGCTGCAATTTTCATCCTTTACTAAACAGAAGCAGTTACTGATTTTTTTTTGGTCAATGAATTTTTAAAATGCAAATCTTTATTGGTACAATATGAATACACATCATCATAGCATTCAGCATTGAGTTTGCACCAGGATATGACATGACTTGATTTTAATTTTTTCCCTTTCTCCCGACCCTGCAATTCCCCATCCCCTATATACATAAGCTTTGTTTCCTTTTTTCTTTATTACTGTTACATTCTTTTTTTCCCTTGTTATTTACTCCTACACCTTCTTTCCTTTTAAATATTTTCTATTTCACAATATCAGCTATACATAGTAAAAATCATTTACAACTTCATATTCTCATACCAGATAAAAGATATGATATTTATACATCTGTGCCCTATTTATTTTACTTATGAGGTTGTCCTCAAGGTACATCCTTTTGAGTATGAATGACTCAATCTTATCATTTTTAATGGCAGAGTAATATTTCATTCTATAAAAGAACCACATCTTCTCTATCCAGCCTTCAGTTGATGGACATTTGAGTTGTTTCCAAGATTTAGCAATCACAAACTGAGCTGTTATAAACATGGGTGCACATATGTCTCTGTGATATGAATCTTTTAGTTCTTTTGTGTATATACCTAGCAGAATGATGGCCGGATCAAATGGAACCTCTGATCCTAATTTTTTGAGAAATCTCCAGACTGATTTCCACAGAGGTTGTATGAATCTACCTTCCCACCAACAATGGAGAAGGGTTCCTTTTTCTCCGTAGCCTCACCAACATTTGTTGCTGGTTAATTCTGACATGACAGTCATTCTTTGTGGAGTGAGATGAAATCTCAGTGTTGTTTTCATCTGCATCTTTCAAATGACCAGTGACGTTGAGCATTTCTTCATATACTTCTTAGCTGCTCTTACTTCTTCCTCTGAAAAGTATCTGTTCATTTCAGATGCCCATTTTCGAACTGGTTCTTTAAATTTGGGTGGGCTGATTTTTTAAGCTCTGTATAGATTCTAGATAGTAGCCTTTGCCTGTTACCAACTGTTTGTCACTGAATTTTTAATCATAACTTTACAAAGACTGGAAAGAGAACTTCCAAAATTGCTTTAGAAGTTAGCAAAAAGAGTGGGATAACTGATTTCAAAGCAAGAGGCAATATTTTGTGAGGAGTTTATGGTACTATCTTTTATTGAAATAAATTTTTAAATTTATACAATCACTATATATTTTGATTAGACTTCATACTTTTTATGGACAAACACATTCAGATAGCTGAGGCCCGGATTTGACAGTCTCTTACTTCACACTTAAAGGAGCAAAATTGATACAAGTAATAATACTGGAAATGAAATTTGTAATATTATATCTCCCATCCTGTTATCTTGAGGCCTAATTTCTAACAGATATGTTTCTGGCTGCAACTGTTGCATGTTTCACCTTTGTCTTAACTCTTTCAAGGACCCAGCTCTATCTCACTGCCTATAATATTTTTATCCAACTCAGTTGTCTATAATAAAATCACTGTAGTTGTGTCTTTGGATTCAGTACTTATCAGAATAGATCGTTCAGAGAATATTCACCATAAATACACTTGCTGTAAGTGTGTTGCTCATTAATTTTTAGTAGATTGTTAGAGTTGTGCTGTCATTACCATACTTCAGCTTTATAACATTTTCATCGCTTCCAAAGTTTCCTTGTACTTAATTGCTGTTACTCCGAGACATGGAGCTCATACTTCACCAAAACTGAAAAACCTCCCATCTAAGTACTAATCAGGACTTATTCTACTTAGCTTCTGAGATCAGACAAGATTAGGTGCATTCAAGGTGGTACAGAAATTTAAATCAGTTGTTCTGATACAGTGGAGCAAGCCTAGCTCCTGACCTTCTAGAGACCTGAAACATGAGTTTGTCTTCTCTAAAACTGAAGAATGAATTTTAGGAAAGAGCTTAAGAGTAAAAAAAAAAAAAACAATTATTGAGAAAGAAAGTGCCTAGGAGAGACAAAGGGGACCCGAAAATGGGAGACTCACTCACTTCACTTCCTAGGGGACTTTTATGGAGCAAAGCCACTAGGTGAGGTGGGTTTAAGGTGGGACAAAATTATAGTCAACCTGTAATATTGCACACAGTCGCTTAGGTAATATTGGTACAATGAAAAAATCACAAAATGGACAAAACCATGATCAAACCAATAAGATTACAAGTATAGTTGCTTAGGGAATACTGATTAAATGGGGATCCAATGAGAAATCAAGTCATGCAACAAGTGTAAAAGAACTTTTAGTCAGGAGTCTTCTGGGAGGGAATGAGTCAGGATCTTAGCCCTCTACCCAGTGAGACTGGCACCTATTTAGAATGTCAATAACTGTTCTTTATCTTACCTGGGCGGAGTAATTATCCTTTAGTAATGATAACCTTTAGTGGAGGTCTCTTTGACTGTCCTTCATGTTGGCTCCTTCTTTGGGGGCTTTTAGAGAGCTCAGCCTGTCTAACTAGCTTACTTACTTATAAAAGATCTAGCACCTGCTTTGATCCCCAGTACTAAACAAACAAACAAGAAACCTAAAAAATCAAAAAAGAATCCACATAAGATGTTTTCATATATTGCTATTGATTGTATTTACAGCTAAAAATATGACACTAAAAAATAATTTTAAAAAATCAATGTTACAGATTAAAATAAAGGAGTAAGCCTTAGTGGACAAGTGGAGCTTTGCAACAACTGAAATTGGAATAGTCCAACATTTTGAAGATAAAAGGGCAGAAGATGGGGTTAATCCCCTGTCATAATGGTGCTGGCCAATAGCTGTATGAAAGGCGATGTTATGGTCACAGAGTCAGAGAGATGGGAGAGTCTGCAGAGGCTGTCCACATGCTGGAGAACCAGATGATCTAGTAACTGCTCATGTAATACTTGGTACAATGAGAAATCACAAAATGGACTAAATCATGATCAACTAATAAGATGGCTAAGGAGCTGGAAGCCTCAGAATAAGAGGGATCAAGGATGCACGTGCAGTCTCAGACCGAAGGCTGGAAGCTCCCTGGAGAGCACTGATATGTCAACACTGACGGTGAGACTGAAGAAGCTGAGTCGGATGTCTGCTGGCAGCAGAAGTAGTGAAACATGCAACAGAGA
Source organism: Petromus typicus (assembly GCA_004026965.1). NCBI lineage: Eukaryota > Metazoa > Chordata > Mammalia > Rodentia > Petromuridae > Petromus > Petromus typicus. Next base: position 5,671 of record PVIR01033395.1, on the reverse strand, counting down.
GCTTTTCAAAAGCACACACAGGATTTTTCTCTTTTGCCTCTTCTTTCCATCTAGGATGTAGGCCTATTGGATTCTGCTACCCACAATCAGGGCAAATCCCGTTCCCTCAGTTTGTAAGACTACATGTCAACCATCTCTGGAAATGCCCTCATCTCCTAGATGTCTCTTAGTACAGTAGATGTCTCTTAGTCCAGTTGATGTCAAGACTATCACACAGGTTAACAAAAGAAAAGTAGAACACATTTATTTAATTGTATATATACATGTATATGTATATATATTTGTATACATATATGTATATATATGTATACATATATATGTATATATGTATATATAAATATATACACACACACACACATTTTATATATATATATATATATATATATATATATATATATATATATATACATATATATATACAGGGTTTTGCTTTGTAGTTCAGGTTGGCCTTAAACTCACTGTGTAGCCCAGGCCAGCCTTGAATTCAAAGAAATCCTCCTGCCTCAGCCTCCCAAGTGCTGGGATTATAGGCATGAGCCACCATGCTTGGCACTGTGGTATGTGGCTACTGGGAATCAAATTCAGAATCTATGCTTTCCAAGGAGATGCTGGAACCACAAAGCTAAATTCCCAGCCTTTTAATCATATTTTTATGTGTATAGGAATCTTCAGAATGACAACATAGTAAAACAGGGAAAATACTTATTTTACATGTAGATTCAGGAGACAGCCATGTGGAAATGTGATTGGAGGTCACCGAATCTGCGCCGGGGTTGGAGCTTACTGGCCTCCAAGCCCATGCCAGAAGAACACCCAAGGACTGAGTTTAGCAGTGGGCGGCTCGGGAAACAGCGACTGCGCCGCCGAATCTGAGTCACCAAATCTGCACGACGGTTGGAGCTTACTGGCCTCCAGGCCAAGGCTGGAAGAGCGCCCAGGGACTGAGGTTAACAGGTTGGAGTCTGACTTTCTCCACGGCAACTGTAGAAGCACATCCAGTCACCTTGTATTGTTGAGTAGGTGGGCCTGTTAGAACATCAGCCCCTACCATTGCAGCTGCACAGGGCCTACAGCCTACTAGCCTCCAGGCTGACTGCACAAGTGAGCCCAGAGACTCTGTATTGGTGAGCAGGTGGGCCCATTGGAGCCTCAGGCAGCGCCACTGTAGCAGTTCAGGAGCCAGAACCTTCCTGCCTCTAAAGCAGACGAGAGAAGGTATTTTGACTGTATTGATTGAGTGCCTCATATGATATGCCAGAACTAGGGGTTTTTCTATAGGTCTCAATAAAGACTGCAAAGAAAAACCCAGGAAACACTGCTATTTTAAGGTTCCTAACTATTAGGAGGAAAGTGACTTGCAACAAACAGCACCAGAAAACAGGGCAGGTCAGAGATGAGGAAACACTCAAAGTCTCAGATAAAAAGATCCTCACCTCAAGGTAACACAGGGAGAAGGGAAATAGAGAAGTTTGAAGCCCAGTCTCCAGGGTCCTCCGAAATGGTAACCAAAGCAGATCTAGTAAAATGGAAATCAGAACTGATCTCTGAGATGAAAGCAGAGATACTAGACACTGTCAACATTATGATTAATAAAGCTAAAGAGGAAATCATGGAGTTGATAGAATCCAAGATAGCAAAATCAATGGAACCTTTTAAACACCAGATACTAGACACTGTCAACATGATGATTAATAAAGCTAAAGAGGAAATCATGGAGTTGATAGAATCCAAGATGGCAAAATCAATGGAACCTTTTAAACACCCATATGCAGAAGTCGAGGAAATTAAGAAAGAAAATGAAAGTTTGTGCAATAGAATGAATTTGGCAGAAGACCGAATTTCAGACCTAGAAGACAGGATCTCAACCAATGAACTGGAAAGGCATAATCTATAGAAAAAAGCAAGCAATAATGAAAAGTCAATCCAACAGCTCCTAGATGATTCAAAGAAGTATAACATAAGATTGATTGGAGTCACTGAGGAAGCAGGAGACAACGCTAAAAACATCCAAAAGCTATTCACAGAGATAATGGCAGAAAAATTCACAGAAAAAGGTCAAGAATTGGACATGCAAATATATGAAGCATACAAAATGCCACATGCTCGTGACATGAAAAAATCTACACCTAGGCATATCATCATAAAAGTCCCAGATATCCAAAAAAAGAATGAAATACTGAAAGCAGCCAGAGAAAAGAAAACAGTTACATTCCAAGGGAAGCCCATCAGAATTACAGCGGACTTCTCAACTCAAACACTCAATGCAAGAAGAGCCTGGAGTGAAGTCTTCCAAGCCCTAAAGGAACACAACTTCCAACCCAGACTCATGTATCCTGCAAAACTATCCTTCAAAATTGATGTGGAAATAAGATATTTTCATGACAAAGAACACCTGAAAAACTTCACAAATATGAAACCTGTGCTCCAAAACATTTCAAAGAATATCTTGAAGAAAAATAAGGAAAGTTACAAATCCATGAGTCCTAACTGAGTCAACCCATGGGACCAAACAAGAAACTGATGGGGAAAGGGCAGAAGTAGAATAACACAGCCAAGAACAGGAAAACATGGCAGCACTAAATTTACCTATATCAGTCATAACCATGAATGTCAATGGACTAAACGTGCCAAATAAGAGATACAGACTAGCAGAGTGGATCAGGAAGCAAGATCCTACAATCTGCTGTATACAACAAACAAACCTAATTCAGAAAGAAACCCATGGACTAAAAGTAAAGGGATGGAAAACAATACTCCATGCGAGTGGAATCAGCAAGAAAGCAGGAGTGGCAATTTTATTTGCAGACAAAATAGACTTCAAGCCAAAGCTGATAAAGAGAGATAAAGATGGACACTATCTTTTAGTTCAGGGAAAAATCCAAGAGACAGAAATCACAATCTTAAATATCTATGCTTCAAATTTGAATGCACCCAACTATATAAAACAAATATTAACGGACTTGAAAAACCAGATAAACTCCAATACAATAATAGTAGGGGACCTCAATACCCCACTGTCACAAAGAGACAGATCCATTGGACAAAAAGTCACTAAGGAAATCCTAGAGCTCAACCAGACTCTTCAGCAAATGGACTTAATAGATGCCTACAGCGTGTTTCACCTCACAAAGTTAGAATTTACATTCTTCTCAGCTGCTCATGGATCTTCTCCAAAATAGACCATGTGCGGGGGCCGGGGAGTTAGCTCAGTGGTTCCGGCACCTGTCTCGCAAGCGCAAGGGCCCGGGTTCGATTCCCTGGTAACCACATAACAATACTGGGTGTGGAGACCCACACCCAGCAGCAACCAGTACCACATACCACAGTGCCGGGCGTGGTGGCTCACGCCTGTAATCCCAGCACTCGGGAGGCAGAGGCAGAAGGATTGTGATGTGAGTTGGAGGCTGAGCTCAGGGCCAGCCTGAACCACAGAGCGAGACCCTGTCTCCAAAAAAACCTAAAAAAAACCCAAAAAACAAAAAACAAAATAGACCATGTGCTCATTCATAGAACAGGTTTAAGCAAATATAAAGGGATTGAAGTCATCCGTTGTATACTGTTGGACCATAGTGCCCTGAAATTGGAGCTGAATAGCAAAGGAAAGCCCAGGATCTTCACAAACACATGGAAACTGAACAACACTATACTCACCAACCAATGGGTCACAGAAGAAATTAGAGAAGAAATTGAGCAGTTATTACAACTAAATGATAACCCCAGTACAACATATAGAAATTTATGGGACACAATAAAAGCAGTTCTATGAGGAAATTTCATAGCAGGGAAAGCTTACATCCAGAAAATGGAACGAGCTCAAATCAACAATTTAATGCTGCACCTCAAGCAACCAGAAAGAGAGGAGCAAAACAAACCCAAAGCTTGCAATAGGAAGAAAGTATAAGGATCAGGGCAGAAATTAATGCAATAGAAACCAAGAGAATGGTTCAAAAATCAATGAGTCGAAAAGTTGTTTTTTTGAGAGGATAAATAAAATTGATAGACACTTAGCCAACCTCATTAAACAAAGGAAGGAAAAGGCCCATATCTATGCCATTAGGAATGAGAACGGAGAAATTACTACCGACCCAGAGGAAGTCCAGAGGATAATAAACACCTACTTTGAAAATTTATACTTCAATAAAATGGAATATGTAGAAGAAATGGATAGATTTCTAGACACATATGAACTCCCAAAGCTGAATAAAGAAGATATAGAAATGTTAAATGCCCCAATAACAATCTGTGAAATTGAAAATGTAATTCAAAACTTGCCAACAAAGAAAAGCTCTGGACCTGCCAGTTTTACTGCTGAGTTCTATAAAACTTTTAAAGAAGAGTTAGTGCCTCTACTTCTGAAACTCTTCAATGAACTTGAAAGGGAAGCAGTACTCCTAAACTTGTTCCTGGAAGTAATCATTACTCTGATTCCAAAATCAGAGAAAGACCCAACTAAAAAAGAGAACTACAGGCCAATATCCCTAATGAATATTGATGCAAAAATCCTCAATAAGATCCTGGCAAACAGAATACAGAGAATTATCAAAAAGATTGCACACCCTGACCAAGTTGGATTCATCCCAGGGATGCAAGGATGGTTCAACATATGTAAATCAATCAATGTTATACACTGTATTAACAGGTTTAAGGACAAAAATCATATGGTCATCTCAATTGATGGAGAGAAAGAGTTTGACAAAGTACAACACCCATTTATGTTCAAAACTCTACAGAAGATCGGAATAGATGGTCTGTATCTCAAACTAATAAAAGTTATCTATGAGAAACCTTCAGCCAGTATCATACTAAATGGTCAAAAATTAAAACCTTTCACACTAAGATCAGGAACAAGACAAGGATGTCCTCTCTCACCACTTCTGTTCAATATAGTTCTGGAAATATTAGCCATAGCAATTAGGCAAGAGAAAGAAATAAAAGGAATAATGATAGGAAAAGAAGAAGTTAAATTGTCATTATTTGCTGACGACATGATACTCTATCTGGAGGATCCTAAAAACTCAATTAGAAAACTGCTGGACCTAATCGCCAATTTTAGCCGTGTAGCTGGTTACAAGGTCAACGATCAAAAATCAATAGTCTTCGTATACACAAACAGTAGACCCACTGAGATAGAAATTGGAGAGTCAGTCCCTTTCACAATAGCTCCCCCCAAAAATAAAATATCTAGGAATCAATCTAACAAAGGAGGTGAAAGACCTCTACTCTGAAAACTATAGCACTCTGAAAAAGGAGATAGAAGATGATATCAAAAAATGGAAAGACATACCTTGCTCCTGGCTAGGAAGAACCAATATTGTCAAAATGGCTATACTCCCAAAACTACTCTACACATTCAATGCATTCCTGATTGAAATCCCAACAGCATATTTCACAGATCTAGAGAAAAAAATCCAAACTTTCATCTGGAACCACAAAAGACCTAGCATAGCCAAAGCAATTCTAAGCAACAGGGACATGGTGGGGGGTATTACAACCCCGAACCTGAAACTATACTATAAAGCCACTGTGATAAAAACTGCATGGTACTGGCAAAGTAACAGACCTGAGGATCAATGGAGTAGACTAGAAGATCCAGAAACTACTCCAGATACACTGAGCCACCTCATCTTTGACAAAGGAGCCAAAAATCCTCAATGAAGGAAAGATAGCCTCT
>PVIR01033394.1:0-17924 GCA_004026965.1 Petromus typicus | reverse complement strand
GGTGTGTGGTTCTAATTGCTGGTGGGTGTGAGTCATCACACCCAGCACTATTGTATGTAATTACCAGGAATCAAACTCAGGACCTTGAGCATGCTAGGCAGGTGCTGGAATCACTGAGATAAATCTCTGGCCCGATGATGCTGATTTTAAAAAGGAGCTCCTTCTGTGAAAAGTCTGAAAACACAGACAAATTTCTAGCAAGAGTAATAAATGATAGAGATGAAAACTGTAGAAGAACAGCTACAGGTATAGAAAATATAACTACCTATGTAGAAGTAATCAAAATTATAAGGAATTTATGCACAAAGATGCAATACAAGGGTTGTATTACTAGACCGATGGAAAAATGCACAAATTGACTCAGAAAGGACAAGAGTATTTGGAGATGATATGTGTTACTCCACTTTCTGCTACTGTGACAAATACCTGAAAAGCTCTACTTATAAACCCCAGTGGGAAAAAAAAAAACCCTCAGTGATCCGAGTCCCAGTACAGTGAGGGGACCCATTGCTTTTAGCCTCTGATAGAAACTCCAGAAGGCAATGCGAGAGAATGAGGCAGAGAAAGCTCTTCATCACCTCACTCGGAAGCTAAAAAAAAGGGAAACAGGACAGGAAGAAAGAGACCAGGATCCCACCTTCTCCTTCGTGGGCATGTCCCCATCCTTCACTTGACCTTCCTCTTAAAGGTTCCAAAGCCTCTCAATAACACATCAAAGCAGCTGATCTGGAACTAAATGCTGGGCATTAAACCTGAGCTTTCCCTCAGCAGGGAGAGTAAAGTTGCCTTTCCATTATTCAGATGAACATGTCTATGTTTATAGAAAAATAATTGTCCAGATCAGAGATGCGTTTGACTCAAGAACTGAAAATGTTAAGGAGTAAGAGGTACTGCTTCTAAGTTATTCTTTACAAAAATTAATAGATGATAGATACACAGATAGATAGATAGATAGACTCAAAGATACATGAATAATAGACATTGTAAGGTAGAGATGATATATGACACTAATCATGTATGTGCCAGGGCATGTTATGCTCCTGTGTTCCTCTGAGTCAGCCTCAGTTGTGAGGACGAGCCTGAATCAAAAGCAAACCTCCCAAGAAAGCAGACAGAGTTCCTCCCAGGAAGCCGGTATCAATTTGCGTTCACCTGCTTCCCGAGCCACACCTCTCTTTTGGCAATTACTCTATGAGAACAATGGTGAGCTCGAGAGACAGCCATGCAGAAGGTGTGGCTTGCAGACCAATTACAATATTTAAAGGAGATATGCTAAGGGAAGGGAGACCAGATGCTAAGAACACAATTTTACTGTAAGACCAAGAACACAAACCAGACAGAAACACAAGCCCACCTATGGGTGGGAAGAAAGAATAATGATTTATTTGGGAGCATCCTTCAACTTGCATTGAAATCTTCAAGCCAGAAAGCTAGCAGGCTGAGGGTACTTCTTTCATTTTCTAAACACACAGCTGTAACTGTCCTAACCTTCCCTGGATGTCTGTGCATTATGCCCAGCCAACTGGGCTGATCCATTACCTGCCTTTCTTGTCTACATTTGCATTTGGTGCCTGTTTCCTCTGGTGACTCAGCATACTTTATCTTTACCTGGATCTCTGACCCTTAGCTTTTACTACCTTGTGACTGTACACATAGGAACTCTTGTTTCTCCCACACAAATCAGCCTAGCCTTGAAGTTCACTATTACTCCTGAGCTCTTCAGGAAATTACCAAGGTAATGTTCAGTGACACCAATAACACCTACCTAATGAGACAACACAAGTCAATCAGGGAAGACCCCTCAACCCTGGAAACAGCTCCTCTTAATGAAATAAAATAACAGGTAGAGAAATTCCTTAGGTAGTCACTGATACAAAGTAGGTGTGACACGGATAATGGTTTCCTTTCCCCTTACCTGTTAGCATTAAACCTCTTAAAAATATTTAGTATATGTTATTTCTATTTTCTAAAGAACTGTCTAAAGAAATAAAGCAATATGATTGCACAAGGCCTGGAGCTTATGTTTTTCTGTTATCTGGAAGACAAACTTAGAAACAAATAGTATGATAAACTGTAAAGTACTCCTTAGCCAGATGTTTGACACTAGAGATTGCCATGTCTTTTGGCCTACATGTAAGAAATCATGCAAGACAAAATCATAGTTTGTACTTAGCACATAAATAACAATGCTTGTCAACTCCTTAATGGGTTAGGCCTTCTGCACAACTCTAAAAGTTCCAGACAAATCAAATTTCAAGGTATATTTATTAAGATTATAGTCATCCTATAGTTCAAAAGAAGGAGGTAAATCTTTACCAACTTGAAGAACTCAAAACCACTTGTGTTGTCAACATTTGACATTATTTTGTCTGCCCATGTGCTGACTTCGGTAGCACATATACTAAAATTTTGTCTTCTCAACAATAACAGAAGAATGTCCTGTCTAGGTGGACTCCCCAATTGCAAGTATGGTTGAGAGATAATTCCTGTCTTTGGCTGGGCTCAGAGAGGCAGTTCTCCCTCCCCACCCCAAGCACAGGTAGAAAGTTTCTATAGAAATTTCCCTCATAGGGCTTTTAATCTCAAGGAGCAGGGCAAAGGTGTAGGAATTATCTAGATCATCATCTGACCCTACCTGCATCTAGGCTGTTGCCATAACTGGCCAACTGGCCTCCCCTCCTTTTGGAAAGACGATCTTCTCGTGGCTTCATGACACCACATCCATTTTTCTGGCTCCCTTCATGCTGTTCTGGTTATTCCTCTTGGTCTTTTTGGCTGAGTTTCCACCACTCCCTCACTCTCACCTGACCAGCGTCCCAACATCACAGGAGTTGATCAGCAGGGAGCCCTGTGTTCTCCTCAGTACTCTTCTTCATTTCTCTTGGCAATAACTGTCAGATGGCAGTTATTCAGGTGCCAAAGACACTCGAAAACATCTCCAGCCAAAGCCTTTCTTCTGGCCTTCAGACAGGAATATACAACTGCACATCTGTACTTTCCACTTTGGAACATTCAAACGTAAACACTGTAAAACTAACTTCTTGATTCTTCCAGAACCAAGTCCTCAGTTAACTTCCCTGCTAGCCTTTCCCATCTCAACAAATGACTCTTTCATCTACTTAGTGGCTCGTACTGATATAGGGGAAAATATAACTCCCACACTGCTAGATGTCAAATACATCACATTCCTGTTTCCTAAAACTGAAGAATGAATTCCAAGGAAGTTAAGACTAGAAAAGGTTTATTGGGAAATAGAAATAGCTCCTGAGAGACAGGAGAGGGTCTGGAAGAGGGATGCCACTGAGAATGTCTTATATAGCAAAATCACTAGGTGAGTACAATGTGGGCCAAACTATAACCAACCAAAATGACAAGTTAAAGCCACTTAGCTAACAGTGATCCACCCGGAAGTGAGTCACATAGCAAGAGTAAATGGAAAGAATAAAGATATCTTTAGGAAGGAGTGAATCCAGAGACTTTGGTCCAGTAATACCAATCATAGCACAATTCCAAATTACTGATTATTTCTTATGGAGGGATGTAGGCCTGGTCATTCCATCATTAGCTCAGGCCTAGTCTTCTTCAAATGAACCCCAGTGATAATTCTGCTGTATTTAATTTTTCCACTAACTTTCTTCACAGTCCAGTCACTTTCTGACTCTATATTAATTTCTATCTAATCTAAATAACTATAAAAATACCAGAAAATTAGGAGCCATCCTTCCTTTCCTTTTCCTCAGTGTTTATATCCAAGTAGGGACCATATCCTGTAGATTCTATTTCCAATATAAACTTCAAGCCCCTCTATCAGCACTGCTATTGCCTTAGTGTAACCAGAGTCAAAAACTCCATCTAGTTTCTCCCTCTGCATATTCTAGAATAGTTTTTATTTAAAAATATTGTATTTTAACATTTCTCTCCTTCAAACAAATTAATGGCTTATCTGAGATAAAAATCCAAAACCCTTAACAAGCTTTGCAAGATGATACATGACCTAGTCCCTGCCCACTTCACAGCCACAATTGCTATCACTCATGTTTGTGTGCAGTGTCCCAGTCACAGTGTCTTTTTTTCCCTTTTATGAAATTACAAACTACATCCCTGCCACAGGCTCTTCACATATTAATCCTATATCCTTCCATCTTTCCCCTGGATAGTGTCTCCTTTTCCCTCAGCATCAGTCCCAAATGCCCCCCTCACCAAAACAGACTGCCCTCTTCTCTCAAGTTAATATGGTCTTAATTTTCCTAAATATTATTTCAATTAAGTACTCTAATTCATATTTATTCATTTATTCATGTGATTACTTCTGTAATAATTTTAATGATGGCCTTTGTACATTCGTCTCCAGTTCCTTCAGACCTTCCATGCAGACCCTTCAGCTTTCTGACATGAACTCACAGCAGATTCTGTAGTGAGCTCTGGCTTTTGACCTTCAGCTGTCCTCCAAGACTCCAGTCATTTTGCATTCATCCACTTCTGATTGTATAGGCAGCCACTCTAAGCCTACCTACTTAGTAAATCCTTTATATAATGATATATATTTTATATTAGAGCTACTTGTCTAATGAACCCTAACTGATATATATGAAGAGAAACTCTGGATGCTGTATTTAAAAGCAAAAAATTACTATGACTACCTGAAAAGAAACATATTTAAAGAGGAATATTCTTATATAAGAACCTGTTGTGCATTGCTTCTCGGCCTTTTGGCTAAGATCAAGTGAAGAACCTGTTGTGCTACCTGCTAACTACAGAAACAAGAATACTCTGACCTGCCAGGGATTTAGTTTAGTGGTTCCGGTGCCTGTCTTGCAAACACAAGGACCCGGGTTCAATCCCAGGTAACCACATACAATACTGGGCATGGAGACCCACATCCAGCAGCAATCAGTACTACATACCACAGTGCCAGGTGTGGTGGCTCACACCTGTAATCCCAGCACTCAGGAGGCAGAGGCAGGAGGATTGCTGTGATGTGAGTTTGATGCTGAGTTCAGGGCCAGCTTGAACTACAAAGCTGAGACCCTGTCTCAAAAAAAAAAAAAAAAAAGAGAATACTCTGACCTACAATGAAGGTTGCACCATAAAAGGAAAAAATAACCAGTAAATGCTTTTGTATGAATAGCCAAATGCAAGAAGCCACATATTGGATGATTTTATTTGTTTGAAATGCCTACAAAAAGACAGAAAGCAGAGAGTAGTTACTAAGAGCTGAGACAAAAGGAGAATCTGGATTGGCTGCTAACAAGCAGAGTCCCTTCTTGGGTGATGAAAATGGACCAGAATCTGTAAGGATGGATGCACCACTGAGAATGCCCTAAATACCATCTAACTGCATATTCTAAACAGATGGACTGAATACCATGTGAGTTATATCTCATTAAAAATTCTTTAGACAAAGAAAAAGTAACACTAGACTTACCTTCAGAAAATCAGTGAAGATATTATACAAGTTCAAAATAAACTATGGTAAGTATTTTTTTAAAAGGAGCCAGTAAGTCTCCACAGTATACTTTGACCCAGAGTTTAATCAGGTCATGTAGATTGCTGATGTCAGGAGGAAGCTCAGGCCTGATCAGATTACCACTTGAACATGAACCTTTACTGTAGGAGAAAGAAAAAGAGATGCTACATAGTGAAGAATCTTTTCTTCTCCCTTATTCGTCCCTTGGTCACTCCACAAATCTAGGGAAAAAACCTCCTTTTAAAGAGATAGATGTTTCCCTGCAAATACACATTCCAATGACATATCAGCTCATGAAAAAGACAAACAGCCCAGTGCACTGCCTCCAACCTCTGTTTGCTCCCCCAAGTGAAGACTGATAGAGTCTAGAGAGTTGCCAGTATTGAACAGCCAGAGACAAGCAAATCTTCATCTCAAATCAGTCTCCAGCTGCTTCTTACAATACCATGCCTGATCTTTGCATTATAAAAGTGTTAATGTCAGGACAGCTCTTTTCCATGAAAAAATCTATTTAAATATAATCATAATGTGTGTATAATTTTAATTGCATACTGCCATATAACATTATAGCATGAGTACTTAACATGCTATGTTCTAGTTTCTTAAGCAATTGCACAAGTTTATGATGTTCTGTTAACTTAGATATTTAACAGTCATCCTAACTCATACCCATAGTAAGATTTTTAAGAGGCCCTAATCTTTCATTATTATGAAAGTGTAGTAACAAACATACCTATACATAAAGTAATTTCCCCACTTATCTCTATTTCACTAAAAGAGATTCCCCAAAGCATAATTTCTATCCCAATTTCTTTTACTATTTTTAGTCCCCTACTGCTGCACATTATTTTTTTAATATTGAATCCTTTGATCAGACTTTACTGTTCCTCAAAGACCAATGCAAAATTTAAAACACTAGAAATGATATTCATACCTTTCTAAAAAATTCATACAGTTAGTGGGGTAAAGGAAAACATGCCTTTTACACTTAAACTGGTCCTATGTTGTGCCAAGCAATGAATTAAATGTTCCCAAAATATTAACCCATTTAGTGCTTTCAGCTCCAAGAGGTAGTCGCTATCATTCTGCTTCTTTTAGCAGTGAGAATTCCAAGTCACAGCCACGCAGGCAGTAAGTGACAGGACCAGAACCAAAGATACCCACTGGGTGGGCTGCTCCAGGATCTGAGCTCTGGATCATTCACTATGATGCCTCACGTTTGGTGTCAGAAGTTCTGGTTTCAGGTTCTAGCTCCACCATTCACTGACCTATGGAACAGTCAGGAAACTCTCCCAACTAGGTTTATCATCTCTCTTATTAAGACATAAGCACAGTGATATGAGTTTGAGGCTGAGCTCAGGGCCAGCCTGAGCCACAAAAGTGAGACCCTGTCTCAAAAAAACCTAAAATAAATAAATAAATAAATAAATAAACTATTTTTTTAAAAAAAGACATAAGCACACATGACTTTATGTCAAGACCTGCATTTTTAGTTCTTTTCCTCCTTTGCTTAGCTTGTCTTTCCCCTTTTCTCATCCCCACACTCCATAGGCACTGATAGTCACTTGCACCCTTCACGATGGCTTTTCACAATCAATATTGCCTAGAGGAAATTTCTCCAAGTCAACAGGTCTACCTCTAATATGCTCTTTTTATGGCTCCTTAATTATTTATGTGATTATGGTGCTATTAATGAGTATTTATATTCTCATTTCCTTAAATGGAAACAGCTTTTATAGTTTATACTACTTTATCAGCCAGAAACTTGAGTAGCAGAATATGTCTTAGTAGACCTAGTATATCACTGTAAAATGGTATTTATACTAATTACTGGAAACACAATCCAACTAGAAATTCCAATCTCACAAAGATGGAGTGCTAGACTGGGTATCAGAGAAACAGCCATGGACTGATACTTTCCCTCTCGGAGGAGACATGTTCTAGACCTTTCTCTATCTTCTCATCCTGGCCTGCTTTCCAGAGTGCTGCTTCTTCACTTATCACAAGCAATACTTGATACAAACATGTACTTCACTGCAGCAATGTCTTTAGACTTTCTGTGATGACAGAAAAGTTCTATGTCTGTGTTACCAGATAAGGTCAGCCCTGGCCATCTTGTCTAAGAGCACTTGAAAGAGGCTGGTATGAAGGGCTGACCTGTAACTTGCAAAGCATACCACGCCACACTCAGCTCTGCCCCAAGGACTCTGCTTAGATCTTATTTTTATACAAGATTAATAAAGATGCTTACAAGAAAAGAAAAGGGAAGGGAAGAAAGGCTAGTACCATTGAGAAACTGAGTTCTGAGCTTTATTTTATTTTAGTTGTTTCGAATTTAAGTTGTCAGCTAATGGCTACTCTGTTCAACAATGCAGCTTTAGAACCTCGAAGTTATCTCACAAGAGGAGTCCTTCTTACCCAGGGTGACACACATACTTAACACTTCACACCAGATTTAGGGAAGCAGAATCTCTGGGACTTACACTAGAATAGTCTTTTATGTTCCCCATAGCTCTTTTCCCCAAGAAGGAGGAGAGATGCAGAGAAGAAGCTTTCATGTTGTTACTGTGTAAGATGAATACTTAGCTCACCCAAATTTCTTGGCCTGATTTATTGTTTCGTAGGGTCAGCCTAGTTAAAGACAAGATGTTGCCATCATAGGGAGAGGAGTTTGTGTAAAGTAGAAAGCAGTCAAGTAGGTCTCAAGAATTTGACCAGACCCTCACCCCCGGATCTTGGGGTTTGGCATCTCTGCACAGCCAGGTGTTGGTCTGGAGGCACTAGAAAGACAAGCACACTGTCAATAACTTTTGTAAACTTTCCCAGGGTCACATGGACAGCCTGGAAAGCTATGTGAGAGGGCCTGGAACTCAGCAGTGCGGAAGGGGCAGGGGGCCCAGGCCAGCGTGTATCCATGGCTCATCCGGCAGACAGCTGCGGCCATTGCTCAAGGAGCCGGATAACGTGCTGCTGAAAGACACGATGAGGTGAGGCGCGCATTCAGTGTCAACACGACAGCAGAGGCGAGGTGTTAATGTTCAAGGTAAGAGGCAGTTATCAAGTCCTGTCGCATAACCCCATTCTACATTAAATGTATTATGGGCCATAATATAATAATGTCTGTGACTCACCTCGGTTCCTCAACAGCAAGGAAATTGATGGTGAGCGAAGACGTTTCCAGCCCTGAAGTTAGTACATGACTTGAGGGGATAATACTGGAGTGGGGAAGATATGAAAAATTCAGAATGAATGCTTACACTGCTGTCTTGGGCACAATTGTTCGATGTTGCTAAGAAAGCATTACCGTGCCCGGCTGGGCTCAGGTCCTGTCAGTAGCAAGAGGGAAAACTTTCAGCTCCCCATTACAATGTCTTTAATAAGTGCAGGTGTGGCCCAGAGGACGCTTAAACACCCTCCCTTCCCCCATTTTCCCTGAAGAAAGGGTCCAGCCTAATAAACAAATGCAGATGAATGGAAACTATACTGGAAACTACACATGTCAAAAGTAAGCTGAGAAATTTCCAGCTGTCGGGGTCAGGCCTCCTGACTCGTCTTTTTTATTATGTCCCACGCTTCATTCCTCCACATCCGGCTTTAAAAACTTTGAATGTGTCTTCTTGCCTCTAAGATGAGCTCACGCCCCGCAGCCTGACGTGGAGCGTTTACTGAACATCCGGAGCCTGACTTTCCTGTGCAATCTCTGTCTCCTTCCCTTTCCTCGGCCATCACAAAGGGACAGACAGGGAAAGACACTGCCGAGGGGACCCGTGAGGAGTTAACTTTTATGGACAGCCTCCTGTAAAACGGGCCAAGAATCAAGGACATGATGGGATCACTGTGAACACTCAGCAGAGCCCCTGGCACAGGGCCTGGTTTTATAAAATACAAGTTCTCCACCCCCGTCCACCGGCCAGACTCATCTTATTATTTCTAAAACACACCTACTAAATTTTCCTGCCAGCACTCCCTCCCCACCATCGCCTCTTCACTCATGCTAGGACATGTATTCTCTCCATTTTTCACTTCTCCACTTAGAGCATTAGAGTCCAGGGCCACCTGCCCCACCGTGATGGAAGCCAGGCTTGGGTTCTGCACTAGAGGAGGGGCTAGACAATCTTCAATATCCTCTCCATGTCTAACATTGCAGCATACAAAGAATATTTCCCATTTTGCTTTGAAAGCAGGAAATATTAAACCCTCAGACTTTTTAGAAAGTGTAATATGACTCCTCCAAAATTTGCAAGAACAGTAATAACTGAAGGTATAAAGATTTTTGTAACTAAGATCTTGTTTCTTGCCAGATATTGAGCTTTACCAGGTACATTATCTTCATCTTCCCCAACAGGTTTAATATTCATACTCACTGTTCAGATGATCAGAAAACTGAATCTCAAAGTCATTCAGCTTCAAAATTTAGATAATGAAATCTAGATAAAGCACAATGATGCCAACGTGGAGATTTCTGAAATCACTCTTCCCATTCTGTTTAGCTCTCAAGCCTACACGTTATCTAGCGCTGTGACCTACAGCACTACATAAGGGGCACTTATATATGTATAAGGTATCTTCCTCTTAAAGAGTTGACAGGCTGAAAGAAAAATAAAGCCTTATATAAATATAACAGAGAGGGAAGTCTCAGGATGTGGCTTAGTATTTATGTCATAGTATTTGAGAGAAATCAAAATGGGCTCCTTGGAACTAACTTGATCAAACAGTTCTGTCCAGAGACCTACTTTCCAAAGCTATTTGACTCTAGAGAGAAGGGGCTTTAAAACTTCTACATGTTTCTCACAAGAACCTTACAAGCACATTTTTTAAAGCTTCACTTCACTCTTTGAAAGTCTTAAAATCTCCTCCCCTTTAATAACTCTTGCAATTTCTCATTCGGAAATATGCTTAAAATAAGAATTAAACATTAAAAAGATGAGTGATGTTTTATAACAAGAAAATTATGTACAATTCAAATTCTAGTGCCCAGGAATAAAGCTTTATTGGAACACAGCACAACTACACATACTTACAAGCAGTTTCTGGCTACATTTTACTACAATGGTAGGTTGAACGGTTGTAATTAAGATCATGTGGCTCACAGTCTAAAATACTTATTAACTGATCCTTACAGAAAACACATCCCTATATTAGGGAATGCTACAATGTAAATATCCCTGAGTGCTTTCATTATTCTGCACATGCACATCTTGATTACTGGCCAGGGAGGAGGTAAGCAGTTCAAGAGTAGCCATTTTCTAAGGTTTGGGGAAGACTGGAAGAGGATTCTGAGGAACAGAAATCAGATCTTCGGGCCAGAGATTTAGCTCAGTGGTTCTGACTCCTGTCTTGCAGGCACAAGGGCCTGGGTTCTATTCCCCAGTAGCCACATACAATACTGGGCATGGAGACTCACGCCCAGCAGTAATCAGTACCACATACCACAGTGCTGGTCAGCACTCAGGAGGCAGAGGCAGGAGGGTTGCTGTGATATGAGTTTGAAGCTGAGCTCAGGGCCAGCCTGAACTACAAAGTGAGACCCTGGATCAAAAAAAAAAAAAAAAAAAGAAAGAAAAAAAAAGAAATCAGATCTTCAAAGTATCTCTTCATACTTGGGCCAAAATAGATGCAGAGACTCATATGAGAAGCAGTTTCCTTACTTTCTACCATGAATTCCCAGAGCCATGCACGAAGCCCAAGTACATGTGACCACCTCTTCTGGGCAGCCAGGAGGAAACCTCTGATATTTTGCTGCACTGCCCCTATAGTTGAACTAAGTGGGAAGCAATAAGGCAAATGGGCTTTGCAGGATTCAAGTGGTGCACAGATATAATGCAAAGTAGCCAGAAAAAGTATGATACCTAGTAATAAGGGTAAATAGTAGAAACATGAGGCTCATGATCAGTGGCTGAGATAATAGAAATATAGCATCCTCTGGCATAAGCCATAAATAAGAGCTAGACTATTCAAAGGAAGCTCTTAAATGTCACTCAGAAGTGACCAACTCTCCCAGGCTGATGATTTTTCTTTCTCAGTTGTAGTCTAGATAGCCAGGTTAACTCTGGAATATTCAAATCCTTAACACTCTAATTAAGAATTCTGCCCCTCCTGGTGAACAGGTTTATCTGCACTCACGTAAGCAGAGGTCTCTGGTTGCTGGTGAGTGGTGGAGGTGGAACTGATGGGACCTAAGCTACAATGAGATGGCTCAACAACTAGACGGTGAGATATTTTAAAGGTTGTGACAAGACATTCCCTGTATTTCCAAGAGAAACATGTTTAGAGTTGGCTTTCTTCTACTCTTTCCAATGTAAAAAAACAAAAGCAAGAAAGGGGCCGGGTCTTTGTCAATAATTGAAGAGGCTGGGAGGAGGTGTTGGAGGAAGATTTTATAGAGATTTGAGATCTTGCAAATTTGCCAAGAGTCTCCAGGTGGAATCATCTTCCTGAGCCTACTCAGCAACCCAGGAATGTGCTCTGTACCACTGATCACCAGGTGTCACAACTGGTGTGAACAGAATAATTGAAACAGAATCCTAATAGACCCCCTGTGGAGAAGGGAACGCCTCAGGAGAGAGGGCAGAGTTAAAGACCAGCAGCTGAGTCAAGGCTGCCTCTGTAATCTCCCCACTACGGCAAACCCCAGCTGAAGCACAGTGAGCAATTCTAGTACTTGAGTGAAATCAGAGACATTGGACCTAAGAAATATCACAAGAATCCACTAAGGAAAATGTTAAATAGAAAGGTGAATGCTGACACTGTGAGACAAAAGGGAACAACCAGAGTTACAGAAATCTAGGAAGTACGACTAGAAACCCACAGTTCTAAGTGGAACCCTAAGGAGTATGTCCGAAAGTCTGAGAAGCCCAGGTCTCCGGGTTCCCTGTGTGTGTCCCTTGCACAGTACCAGCAGCTCCACTCTGCTTTCTCCCTTTGAGCATCTGAAACTGTCCCAGGGCCATGCATGTGGAGACAGAACCAGTCAAGTCTTGGCTGCTTGCCATCTGCTCTAGCCATAAGTGTCAGGCTGACCCAGCAACCTTCCTTCCCAGGACCAGCTCGATTATTTCCCTCAACCGTTCTCTTCACTACAGATAAGAACAATGCTGATCATCTGTGGAGCGCTTTCCCTAATTAACCCACAAATCCCCACATCCCCCAGCACTGCCACAAGGTCGAGCAAGATGATGATGATCCCCTAACTTCTTACTATCAACACTGTACCAGGAACTGAAACCAGGCAGTCTCTCTTACTCTCCACCTTCCTTTAGAATATGAAATTTCACAAACTCATCCAGAAAAAGTCAATAGTATGGTTTGTGATTTTTTAAAAATGTAGAATTTGTTATGGAAATCAAGGAAGAAACAAGGCCAAAAGCACTCGATTTTGGAATGAAGCACAGGCTTCACCCTCAGTGGAAAGCCTAGCTCCAATTACTAGCAGTGAAGCTCATTATTCTAAGCTTGCAAGACAAGGGATGGTGCTTATAATCTGGGCTGAGAGAATACAATGAGGGAATGCATATGTAGCACCCAAAACACTGCTCATGGAAGTATTCAGTATCCTTCAGTATCCAGTGATACTTTATTCACATAAGGTGTCCGGCAATAGCTTGGTAATGCCAGAGATCAACTGGATGAAAGAGAAATTTAGATCTGCTTGCTTCTCTGCCCCTGTCTCAGTGCTAAGCATATCAAGAGCTGATCACATTTGCCAAGCTGCTACCTCTTCCCTTCTAGTTCTTTTGATGTAAGAGTGGAACCAACTAGAAAGAGGACACCAGCAAAATAGACAGTGTACAAGTGCCTGACTCAGCCAGGTGAATAGGCTTAACTCTGGTAGCGTTCAGTACAAATCATTCACACAGCTTGGTAGATTGCTCAAGTTACAGTCCACCCAACCATAAAGTAGCAAGTTGCTCTGCTGGGTAGAAGTGGAAGTTCTGGTCCAAAACTCAAGTTGCCAAGGAAAAGATGGCTTTTGGCTTCCAAATGCTTCAAGAGAAGGAATGCTGATCAGGTGAACACAGTCCCTGGATATATGACACCAGAGACAGCATCAAACAGGAGGGGGACAAGAAGAGGCAGACATTAAGAAAGAAGGCTTAGAAAAAACCATAAGAGCGCAAGTTTTGTCTCTGTGACAAAAGGCACATACAGAATAAATATAGTGCTGATGTTCCCAAGAGTTTATATGTTGACCTTGAACCATAAGATGCCCTGCAAAGTCTGTAATGGGGTCATGTCTGGACTTGGAAGCACATGTAATTTTGAGCAGAAAAACCCAAGTTTCAGTACTATTTCCACCTCTTCTCGATTTTGTGACCATGGATAAATTTGAGACCCTTCCTTTGCATATAAATTTTCATTTATAAATGAAGGTTAGTCTAAGTGAAGTCAAACTCTCTCTGGGCTGTGGTTCTGAGTTTCTGGAGTAAGTGTATGACAAAAGAGAAAGCTTTCTCCCCAAACAGAATCTTCTGGGATCATTGTTTATATTTCTGTGGAGCAGGGGTCATAATTTTTTTCTAAAATTCTTGAGTCGAGAGAATAATGATGTAGCTGAGAATAATGATGTAACTGAGAATGAGTAACTGCTCTTGGTGTCCAAGGAACTCCGGTTGTGACTTCATCCCACAGAGACTGCACCGGAGTGATCTCTGCAGGCTGTCAGCCAAAGAAGAGTGCATGTGCTTCAGCTGCTCTGGACTCAGGAGTGAGGGAGTTGGCCAACCCCACCGTCATGCAGCTCCCAGTACATCTGTGTCCCTGTGTTTCTCCAACATGTGCCCACTCTGTGCTTGCCAATTCTCACGCTTTTCAGCACTCACTCTTAGTTCCTGGACTGTTTCAAGTCGCAGCTGGCATTCTTCATTCACCAGCTGCCTCAGAACACACAGCCCTGTTGTCTGCCCTCCCACCTCCCCCAAAACTACGTTCTTTCCCCAAAAACATGCCATGCCACTCAGCCTGAGGATGCTGTCATCCCACTGGCACCAAGAAGTCGAAGCCAACCCCAGTCCCTTCCCTTCCCACCAGTGGACATGTTGCAGAAGACAGGTTCACACAGACCCTGTTTCTGCCTTCTCTTTTTTTAAAAATCTGGATTCTTATCCAGAATGAGTCCACCTAGGTTGTAAAACTGGAGTGAGGGACTGGATGTCTCTGCTCTGTACAAATGAAAAGGCAGTACATTAACACAACATGAATTTGTGATAGGTCTTTTCCGTGGCAGGCATTGCTATGGTTGGAATGAATAAAAATGAAGAATCAGGCATATAACAGAGAATATTAAAAAACAAATCATTGATCAATGAAGTGATAGAAATTATTCCTCTATCCAAGTTAGCCTACCTACCAAATTAATGGTCTTCTTAAGGAGTCTTGTCAATAACTCAGTTCTGCTGCTGTCTAAATTGGAAACACTATTATACTGATAGCTGAAAATAAAAAATAAAAAAAAACTATGCTAATAAAAGATGTTTTCTTCTCATCCTCCTCCCTACCATTTAATTATTTGTGCAGCATGGGTTTCCTTAAAGTTGAACATTCTTGTATTTTAATTGTTCTCATGACTAAAAAAAATTAAGTATGATGTTTTGACCTATGTGCATTTTAGAGTTCGCTATAATGAGCCAAGGGAACCCAGCAGAACTCAAACCCCAGCAGGATAGTGATGCCCCAGAAAAGAGCCTTGCAAGTGACCTAGATGAAGGATCAAGTTTAAACTGTATTATATAACTGCCAGAAAGATGTGCCCACGTAGTAAGAAAGAAACTACCCACTACTGAGTACTGCCTCGGGCAGGGTGAGAAACTCTGAGAGGTCAGGTGGTTATAGCTTAGGTAAAGAAAATCTTGAATCAAGTTGAAGAAAACCATAAAACAGACTGGAGCTATATGCTGAAGTTGTTCCAAAAGTTTGCGCCAAACTTTGAGTGTTGTTGAAATTTTGAGAACAATGGAGAAGGTCGGTGTCACTAGACAAGTAGGAGAGGCTCCTCAGAGGATCTCTGAAGGATGAGCGGCATGGACCGAGAGACAGAGTGATGTGTTAGACCTCTGCCTGCAACAAAGTGCCAAGGACTAATTGGCCTGAAACAACAGAAATTTACCCAGTTCTGGAGGCTGAAGCCCCAAATCAGCATGTCACCAAGGCCATAGGTCCTCTAAAGCCTATAGGAGACAAGTGTCCCTTGTTTCTTCCTAGCTCTTGACATTTGCCAGCAATTCTTGACACTGTTCAATTTATAGGTGCATCACTGCTTTCTACCTCTGCTGTTACAAGGCCATCTTCTCCCTGTGCATGCCTGTGTCTTCCCATGGTGTTCCCCTGTACAAGCATACCAGTCATGGGCTGGGGATGTAGTTCAGTAGTGCCACACCTGTCTCACAAATGCGAGGTCCTGAGTTCGATCCCCGATACCACAAAAAAAGGAAAAAAAGAAGAAGAAGGAAAGAAAGAAAGGAAGAAGAAAAATAAATATATGAAGACCACTCAAGAGAGATAAGGGTTGGCCATACTCTAATTGAATCTGTGATGACAGTTTCCACATAAGGTCATTCTCTGAGGTAATTAGGTATTTAGACTCCAATCTGTCTTTTAGTGGGCACAATATGATCCATAATAAATGGCAAAGATTTTCTACATGATTCAGTCTCCCGTCTATCCCACTTCCTACCACCACCCAGGCAAAGTTAGTGTTCACAGGACCTAATCTCCTGAGGGCCTTCACCTCTCCTGCAGAACCCATTCACATGGAACTCATTCATCACAGAACAGCCAGGATTTCTAATTCCACAACACACCACACTCTGTGATGCCCTTGTCTATGCCACTTTCTGCTTCTGTGCCCTGCTTGTGCCCTCCTTCTTTCTCAAAGTCAAGGACTTTGGGTTCCTTCTTCAAGTCTGCCACCCACCTCCTGGATTCACATTCTTTTTCACCCACTTGGACCCCGCAATGAATAAAGGCTTCCTCTCCAAACATGAATCCATTCTTCAGGATTTTAGAAATTTTTAAAGGTTTCAGAAATTTTAAAAGGCTTGTATACCTCGCTACAAAAAATGGATTCATGTCCATCTTAGCTGTGTTTTAGTTTGCCCATTCTGATTCCCATTTAATATCTTTTCCTACTCCCCAGTTCAACTTTCCAAACTCCTCACCCTTCCCAAGTCTAAGTCTCATCCTCATTTCCTTCCCTACCCCTGGAAATAATATTGACTTATCTCACATGTAGTACATAGAGGGCATCAAATATAAACTTGTATCAGTTCCTCCTGCTATAGCACAAAATGTCTACCTACCTCTTCTTTCCATGTTTCTCTTCTCCTCTGAGGTCCCACAGAATTTTCATAAAGAAAAAGCTACCGATACATTTACTGAGTCCCTCCTAAGTGCCAGCACCATGCTAGGTGTCTTCGGATGTTAACCTGCTTAGGCTCCCACCTTGACACTTCGATTATTCTATTTTTTTGCTTGTTTTTCCTTTCTACATCATCTTCCAATTACAAGCTTCTTGAGAAAACCTCTTGGACCTCTCTGACATGCATTTTTCATGTAAATCCTCAAAGAGGATAAAGTAAGAGAACTTCTATTATTTATGCATTATTGATGAGGAAACAGAAGATCACTGAGGTAAAGCCAATTAAACAACCTATACTGTTGTGAAATGAGCCAAAAAAGAAGAAAAAAAAAAGAACAGCCACAGCTGGATCTTATGACAAAAGCCCTGTGTGACACCCTGGGAGACTTTGAACTGAAGTGAGTGGCATTGTACTAATCAAAACCTATAAGGAAGGAAAAACAGAGGCTGCTCCTATTCCTTCCAACAAATGCCTCCCTCCCCTCTGACTGGGAGCTAAGAGTCTGGAGCAAGAAACAGACAATTCTCCAAACTCAGTGAGGAACCATTCATTCATTTCATCCCACAGATATTTAATGAGTGTCATGTGTGTGTCAAACCCTGTGCTAGGGTCTGGGACACAACTGGGATGGAAACAAACCTGGCCTTTGTTCCTCCCTCATGAGTCCTATAGCCTCAAGATGCTCTCTGGACATAAAAATGAAGACACAAGAGGTCACTCTAAGCCATGCACACAGCCTTTCACTTGGCTTGGAATATTTGGACTTGAGGACAGGGTCATCATCAGATCCCAGGAGAAAGAGAATAAAATTGGATAGTTTTCCCTTTTACTTGGAGGGCAAATGTCAAGCAGAACTTCTCAACAGAAGATGTACGGAAGAGCTAGTATTCAAAACTGTCACTAAGGACCCTGGGAAGGTGTGGAAGATGGAATTCCACACTAAGTCTGACCATGAGCATTTGTTTGTTACAGATGTCTGAAATATGCTCTTATCTTTCAAGCAACATTTACTATGGCTGGTTGTCTGTGCACTGTAGGATGCTTGACAGCATCCTGGCCTCTACCCACTAGAGGCCAATAGCAACATCATCTTCCTCTGCCTA
>PVIR01033393.1:0-17936 GCA_004026965.1 Petromus typicus | reverse complement strand
CCCTGTAACCACATACCACACTGCCAGGCGTGATGACTCACTCCCACCGGCAACCGGTACCACACACCACAGTGCCGGGCGTGGTGGCTCACACCTGTAATCCCAGCACGCAGGAGGCAGAGGCAGGAGGATTGCTGTGAGTTCGAGGCTGAGCTCAGGACTAGCCTGAACTACAAAGTGAGACCCTGTCTCAAAACACTAAAAAAATAAAATGAGCAAAACAAAATCCTGGCTTACAGCATACACCCCTACCCGCAGGCCTGCTGCCGGGCCAGCTGTGTGTGGAGGTGGCAGGACCAGGACGTTCCGTTACTCTGATTCTCCAGGCAGCAACTTCACCCTTCCTCGCCTCGCCTGCATGCATCCATCTCTACCAGCCCCACTTCAACATCTCTTCAGTGTCTCTTCATTTGCATCCACGATGTGTCTAATGACACTGGTTTTAATTTTTTTCTAATTGAGATCAATTCCCATAATGTGACATTCACTATTTAATTATTTTAAAGTGAACCATTCTGTGACCTTCGGTACAGTCACAAGTTGTTAAACCTCCACCGAGATCTAATACCAGAACGTTTCAGCATCGAGAAGCAGCCTCGATCTGCCCCAGGCCCCTCCATCCTGCCCTGGAAGCTGACACACCTTCTGTCCCCATGGCCTCTCCGTTCTGTGTGATCACAGAGGGTCTCTGGACGTGCGGCCTTCTGGGCCTGCCTGGTTCCCTGCCGTGATGTGGAGCATGAATCTAGGCTCCGTCCTGTTGTTCATGGGCTGCACTATGCCCAGTGGGGGTGTGTGCCATGCGATGCCACAGCACACCCTGCCAGCCCTGACCTTCACACCTGACACCTGTTCTTGACTTCATCTTTCTCACAAGCATGGCTTTTGGCCTTCTCCTGAGATGTCCCCAACTCCTACCACTCTGCTCCTCCCATCTCCCGCCCAGGTGTGTTGAGTCTGGCCAGTTCTATGTCCCTATGTCCCCTGTGGATGCTGACTGGGAGGTTTGGAGGAAGTCTGAAGAGTTGTATCCTGACTGCATCACTCGTGCCCTAGCTGAGCTAGGGTGTGGGTGTGGAGATGATTGTCCTAGGGCACAGTTGGGCTGCCTGTGGGCTCACTGCTGCCCCTGTGCGGACATGGGCAGTGGGGTGTCACCTGTCAGCATGTTGACACTGCGGCCTGGGAAGCAGACTGTGCTGGTCACCAGTGGACTGAGCCTAGGCCTTGTGCCCGCAGGCTTCCATCATGGCGGGCACTGTGCCCAATGCGGTCCTGGACAGGGAGCCGGGGTCCCGGGGCTGGACGCGAGAGCCTCGTACCTCTGCAGAGGAGCTGCGTGAGCTGTTGCTCCCCACTGCGTTGGAGATGCACAAGGTAGGCGCTGGGAACAGGGAGGGCGTGGCCTTCCAGGCCACGCCCCTCCACGCCCCTGCCCTCTATGGGCTCCATTCTCCACTACAAAGCCGGGATTCTGTCCTACACTGAGTTTTCCACAGCTCTCACAGTCTTGGTGACATGCATACACCCATGAACACACACACACAGACTTTTTTCTCTAAGTAGATTTACTTTTCTCCCCACTTCAGTATGTGTGTGTATATGTGCATAGCCAAACGTGTAGATGTGTGTGTATATGCACACACATACACAGTGGTCTTCCAGAGATCAGGTCATACTGGTCTGGTGTGTGTGTGTGTGTGTGTGTGTGTGTGTGTGTGTGTGTGTGTGTGTGTGTGTGTGTGTGTGTGTGTGTGTAAATACCTCTCTCCACCACAAGTCCTGTGTCTGTAGATCCAACAAACCACACATGGAAACTATTGCCCAAAACTGCACTGTTCTGAGCATCAGCCGCTTTCCCACCCTTATTCCCTAAAAGTACAGCCCAGCACCACAGCACTGCATGTACACGGCTGTGAGTCTCCCAGACATGACCTAAAGTGCGAGTGTGTATGTGGACCTAGGTGGGGCAAGCAGCATCTGAGGGTCCTGGCATCTACCCCCGGCATCCCCTGTGCCTACCTCACACCTTCCCTCCTGTCCTGGGTGAAGAGCACGCATCTCCCAGGCGACCTGCTCTGTGGGAAGACAGAGCAGGAGATTCTCGACTGAAGCTCTCTGGAATCTGCTGCCCCTGGGGGCACTGGTGGGGGCAGGAGGCCACCTGCTCTGGAGTGTGGGCTGTCAGCAGAGGCCTGGTCCTCGGAAGGGAGATGCATAGGGTACAGGATGCTCCAGGCAGCCTGGGCCAGGGATCCCAGTTCCCTGGGGAGCTCAGAAAGAAGCCAGAGACGCAGGGATCCCCCTCTTTGCTCCCAGGTGACACTGCACAGAGACTCCACAAGGCGTGACTTTGGCTTTAGCGTGTCCGACGGCCTCCTGGAGAGGGGTGTCTATGTGCACACTGTGCGTCCCGGTGGGCCAGCCCAGCATGGGGGCCTGCGGCCCTTTGACAGGGTCCTACAGGTAATGAGGTGGGGGATGGAGGGGCACAGTGGAAGTCATGACACCTGAGAAAGTCATGACAGAGGCACAGTGGGCACAGCTGTGATCTCTGTGCTTGGGAGGCTGAAGTAAGGGGACCTCAAACTTGAGCCCAACTTGAGCAATTTAGCAAGACCCTGACTCAAAAAAATAAAAAGGGCTGGCACGGGGGCCAGGGAGTTAGCTCAGTGGTTCCGGCACCTGTCTTGCAAGCGCAAGGACCCAGGTTCGATCCTCGGTAACCACATACCAGACTGGGTGTGGAGACTCATGTCCAGCAGCAATCAGTACCACATACTACAGTGCCGGGCATGGTGGCTCATGCCTGTAAGCACTCGGGAGGCAGAGGCAGGAGGATTGCTGTGATGTGAGTTTGAGGCTGAGCTCAGGGCCAGCCTGAACCACAAAGTGAGACCCTGTCTCAAAAAAAAACTAAAAAAAAAAAAGGGCTGGCACGGGATTTAGCTCAGTAGTTCTGGTGCCTGCCTGGCAAGCGCAAGGTCCCAAGTTCGATCCCTATAACCACATACAACAATGCTGGGCCTGGTGGCTCATGCCCACTGGAAATCAGTACCACAGATCACAGTGTCGGGCATGGTGGCTCATGCCTGTCATCCCAGCACTCAGGAGGCAGAGCCAGGAGGATTGCTGAGTTTGAGGGGCAGTTCAGGACCAGCCTGAGCTACAAGTGAGACTCTGTCTCAAAAATAAATAAATAAAAATAAAAAATAAAAATGGGTAGGGATATAGCTCAATGTGAAGGTGAGTGTTTAGCCCCCAGGGAGAGAAGCAGGTGTTGGGAGGCATGGAGATGAGCCCTGGATATGAGCCCACACCGAGGCCTCACAGGTGTGATCAACCTGAGTGCCAGAACATCACCTGAGTTCCACTCTGTCTCGTAGGTCAACCACGTCCGCACGCGGGACTTTGACTGCTGCCTGGCAGTACCACTCCTGGCTGAGGCAGGTGACATCCTGGAGCTGGTGATCAGCAGAAACCCGCTAGCGCCAGGCAGCCGGGCCCCCAAGGCACCAGGCCCCCGAAGTCCCCGGATGCTCTGAAGCCATGGCGATTGTGACATTGGGCCACCACTGACTTCTGGGGGGCTGTCTGGGGATGTGGGAGTCCCACTGTCTTTCCTCTAGGCTGGGGGGCTCCTTCTCTGTCCTCTGGTCCTGTGGTAGACAGGATACTCAGGCTGAGGGTGCTGCCACAGTTGAAGTCACATCTGGAGCCTTCCCACCAGCTGGGACAGGGCTCAGCCAGGAAGAGATGCCTGGGCCTCTGCGCCCTGAGGGCCTCCCTGGAGAAGCCGTGTGGAGAGCAGCCAGGAGCTCACAGGAAGTGAGCACCTAGTCACAGGGGCTGAGCAAGCTGGCAACGGACATCAGTGGAGCTAGAAACCGACGTGGTCTGCGTGGGCTCACTTCCCACTCCAGGCCCCTGGAAGGAGATTGAAGTCTGTCTCGGAATCTGGGACTTGAGCGGGGCTCCTATCCCAGGGAGGTCTGGCCCCAGGCCAGCTCCCTGCTGTCCACCTGTGTGTGGGCAGGATCTGCTGGGGACAAAAGTCCAGGAGGTTCCTGTCAGTCACCTGTCCCTGGAGGGAGACTGGGAAACAGTGAAGACCCCCTGTATGGTGAAGGAACAACTCCTCCAAGGCAGGGCAGAGCAGGCGGCAGCTGAGAGCCAGGGGAGGGGTGTTCTCTGTCGCCTGTGCAGTTCGTGCCCTCTGGAAGCCGGAAGCACAGAGCCCTACAGACCCCAGCCCATGCCTGTGTCCAGAGACCTTTTCATTCTGAGGTGGGGCTGCTCTGTTCGGTCTTGGGAGGCAGGCACCGGCCCCATTTCCATCCAGCCCTGCCCCGGAGCCCGGAACTCATTTCTGCTGTGGGGACAGGTTTGGGTCACAGGCCTAGGCCTTAGAGAGGTGACTCAGTCACATTCCACACTGGACAATCAAGGCAGAGTTACAGCTTCCAGTCACAGCCAGGACCTCGCCCTGTTTCCCCAACTCTTGGCCAGCTCCCCAAGTGCCCCTGAAAGTCCTTCACACCTGTGACCGGCTGCCCAGGGCTCTGAGCAGAAACCAGGAGACAACCTGACAGCTGAGGACAGCACAGCCTTGGCAGCTGGCTCAGCCTGTCTGAGTCTTTGCTGAGGGTCAGGGCTGAAGGGACATACTCTCAGGGCTCGCAGCAACATGAGAACACTCCTGGGGTGCCGCCTCAGGCTCGAGAGATGTGTCCTTTGCCCACCACCCTCCATCCTCAGATGCATGCCCCGTGGCCCTCAGACATATGCAAGTGACCCTCAGTGGTCAGAGCTCCGGCCATGGCCAGTGGCCTGTCCTCGTATGCAATACCCCGCTTCTCCTGGGACCACCTTGACCACCCTCCACCTCCCCATGTCCTGCCTGCTATGCACTGAGGCACTGCTGCCGCCCATCCCACCCCCAAAGCTGTATTTTTCTTTGGCTGGGATTAGAGCAGATTCCTTGTAAAGTATTTTTGTACTTGGTTTCTTAGGGCTCTGGGAAGCACAGCCCACCGGGCCAAGGCCTCCTGCGCTCTGCTTGGGGCCTGTCTGCAAACCTCGGGGCAGTGTTGTTGGGGTGACTTTTTAAAATAAAAATTATTTCAGTGCACTTGGATAGGTGATTGTTTTTTCAAAAATCATTGGTGGGTGAGGGCCATTTTCTATGCAGATACTGCAGCATCTCACCTACTTGTGCCATGCCCCTACACCTTCCACAGCCTTTGGGCCAGTGGGAGACAACGAGCCAAGCCTTAAGGCACAATGATTCCTGCAAGAATAAAACACAGTGAAGAAAACAAAACAGGGAGTTGACATGGTGGCGCGTTCCTGTGACCCCACCACTCAGGAGGCTGAGGCAGGAGGATCTCAACCTGGGCAACTCAGCAAGTTCCTATCTCAATGGGGGAAACAAGACAGACAAGGACTAGGGTGTAGTCTAGTGGTGGAGCATTTACCTAGCATGTACAGGTTCTGGGTGTGAGCCCCAGTACTGCAAAAAACATAACAGCAACAGAAAAAACAAAACAAAATCTAAAGGCCAGTGTGGAACAGAGGACTTGGGGTAAAGGGGACAAGATTACATCTGTAATGAGAACTCTGTGGAACAAAGGAATAGCTGTGTGGAGCCCAGAGGAAGCATCCCACAGAGGGCCCAGCAAGAGCAGAGGCCCCGAGTATGGCAGGTTCCAGCAAGAGGGGCAACTAGAGGTTGGGAGGGGCATGGAGGCCAGAAGGCTGGTGTGGGGTGCAAGGAGGAGCTGCCCCAGCTCCAGATGAAGCAGGTCGGTTCTGGGAGAATCCCAGCTCCCAGCAGGGACGGAAGGCCACTCTGCGTTCCTGTGGAGCAGGTTGTTGTTGTGGCAGCGCCACCTCCCTGGGTCACAGACTGCAGGGACACAGTGGGGAGGAGCTTGGCCTTTTGGGCAGGTGGACAGCAGCACTGGCAGAGACCACGGGAGGGACAGGTCCCCTGACAGTCCTGACAGAGTCCCTGGAAGTGGACTCGACCCAGCAGAACTCTGTCTACACAACAGGCCACTCCAAACCCCTGGGGGTACCCGTGGGGCCCGTGCGCTTGTCACTTTCCCTTACCACTAACCGCCTTGGCCCCTTGATGGTGAGGGGTCACTCCAGGTGGGAAACGGGCTGTGAACTGGTGCCAGGGCACTCAGCAGCACAGGGCTGGGCACATAGGAAGGGCCAGCAGAGCCAATGTGGTGGGGTGGGTACGAGGCTCCCCTTCCTCCACGAGGTCCTTCAACACCTCAGATCCACAACACGGGTCACCATTGACACAAGTACACTAAAAAGCCATTCTGTATCTAATATGTGTATTTACCTCTGTCTGTCTGTGATTTTTTGGAGACAGGGTCTCATTATGTATTCAAAGCTGGCTTCAAACACACGGTGATTCTCCTCCTGAGAGAGTGCTAGAATTTCACCATGGCCAGCTCAGAAAGCTCATCATGAACTGTAAAGCACTAGCCAAATGGAAGAGACGCTTCTCCCCATACCAAAGCACACTCTACACATATGGAACTTTAAAAAGGAAATGTTTATTGTCATGTTATAAGGTGATTACAAACTCCTCTAAAAAAAGCAAAGATGAATTTAAAATATCGATATACATATTTATCTAAAAAGCAAAAGGGGGGAAACCCCTGCACACTGCAGAGATTCAGATCATAAAACATTTACACACAGAAGCCTGTATACCGAGGGACTGAATTACACACCCGGATTTTGTCCCAATGCAGTTTTTGTTGGTTGATTTCTTTTTTTACAAAAGTTTAAAATATCTTAAAAATATTTTGAAGTTTTACAAAACTCCCAATGAGCCAGACATGTTTCCAAAAGGAGGCGAAACCCACGCTCTCCTTTTCTCTTGTGCTAAATACAGAGTCACAGTTGTCACTGGAAAGAGTCGCTGTCTGACAGAGCTCCTGTCTCAGTTTGAAGCCAAAAAATATAGCAGGTGCCCCACCTCGAGCACGTGCCAGTATGGTGATGCCACTGAGGCCAAGACACAGCACCCAGGGCCCCGCGGCAGGCGTCCTCCCTGCTCTGCCTGCACTTCTGCAGAGGTATTTAGGGCACCAGGTGGACGTGGGTCTGAAGGCCACTGGGGCTCAGGCCTCTCTTGGGTCCTCTCCTGGCCTATAACTGGATCCAGGGGAGAAGGGCAGTGCTCTGCCCTGGGACTGGCTGCCCTGGGCACCTCCCCACTGAGAGGGCAGTGCTGGGTGGTGCTGGAGACATGGCTGTTGCGGTGACACTGGGCCAGCAGGGAGCTCACCTGCACACCTTCCTGCTGCCTGGGCTAAGCGTGGGGCGGAGTCCCTCAAATGCTGCCAGCTGGCCTGGGCCTCAGAAGGGATGGCACCTCCTCCATCTGTGATGGCCCGGGAGGACACACAGCTGGCCTGGAGTAGTGCTGGCTTCTGTCCCTCCCACCCTGGCCTCAGGGTGCCCACTCTCAGAGCTCCCAGCTGAGGCTCACCCCGGCCCCCAGTGCTTCCTGCCCAGACTGAGCAGAGCGCTGGGGGCCTTCCTGTTCCTGAAGCCATGGCTCTCACCAGCAGCAGCACTGCCGTGGAGACAGAGACAGGTGAGGTGACACAGGATGTGGACTTGCAGGGCGGCGCGAGGCTGGAGGAAGACAGGTGTCTGGCGGGGCCCGGGCACTCGGCTTATGCATGTCTTTGGTCTAGAATTTGGTCTGGGAGCCGTGTACAAAGGGCTTCTCCTGGCCACCCGGCTCTAGCCGCACACGAGGCCTCCCGGAGGGGTCAGAGTCACGGGGAAGCATGATGACCACAGGAGCCCAGGCTGCCGACTGTCACCTGCCTTCCCTCGCCAACAGTGGCTAACAATTCCACAAGACAAGAAAACAGGTTACAGTGTCACAAGATAAAATCGGGGGGAAACAGAGTCCAGTCAAATCATACAAGGCAACCACTGACACAGAAAACGGGGACATGTGGGATGTCTGATAGTGGGGAAGGGTTGGGTGATATTTGGCAGAGTCTACAGCTTTACAAAGAGAAATACACACACGTCACAGAAAAGCGGTCCAGCGCTGTCCCTAGGGAGAGGCGCTGAAGATGACTCAACTCCCAAATCTGGGGGGCGGTTCCCAGTGCTCTGAGAGCCCCGCTCTGCACACCAAAGCCTGCTTGCTCCCCACTCCTGCACCAATTGCTGCTGCCTTCTCACTGGTCCTGCTTCGGCTCTGAGCTTGCGAGTTCGGGGTGTCTATGCTAGGCGCTGCAGACATGCTACACTTCCGGTTCTGGGGTGCCAGGCCCCTGCTCCCTTGCTCTGCCTGTCACCTACCTCCTCCCCTGACACCCACACAGCCAGCGTCTGACAGCAGCAGCTGAGTGGCCCACGTCAGAGCTGGAAGTGGAGAATCGGAGGCACACTGCCCTGACCAAGGCTTCACCTTGAACGCTGCTCTTGGCCTCCTCCTGGGATCTGGGTGGTATTGGGAGTCTCTTAGTCCCTGGGGACCATAACAGGAAGGTGACCTGGGCAGCAGGCACCTGAGCAGTTGGGACATATCGTGTTGCAGACCCCAGCTCTACCTGGGTTGGTCTCAGCCTCAGGAGTCTGCCTGGGATATCCAAGAAGCACATGGCTCCCCGGCCTAAGCCCTGTAACCCCGCCACCTATCCAGGTCCCTGGCTGCTCTCCAAGGCTCTCTAGCTGTAAGTCTTGCTGACCCTTCCACCCTCAGTCTCAAGATAAACAGTGGGGTTTGGCCCTATGCCCTGTAGTCTACCACACTAGGATGTGCCAAGGACCCCTCTGTGGGCTTGGTCAGCCCCTCTGGCCCAGGAGTCGGGCTGCTGTTTTGGCATCACTCTTCACGGCCACTGTGCCCTCACAACCTCCTCTGCCCACCTCGACTGGCCTTTGGGCTGCACCTGTGTGGCATGTACATCTTAGGAAAGCCCCGTCTTGCAGACCTGGGGTGGAGCTCTCTGCCAGCTCTGCAAGCACCGAAGAATTGCTTTTGAGAACGAGATCTTGCTGGCAAGAAGATCCACTCATGTAGTAAAGTGTATGACAATCTTTAAGTATATATAGTTTTATGAAAAAAATACAAAGAAAAGTTTACCAAGTTCCCATAAAATACATCTAATTCCGTATGAAAGCTCGGCTTCTCCCCAGGGACTTCTGCCCGTGAGTTTTCTTTTTGTACAAAATATCCCCAAATCAAAAATGAAATACACACACGCACAGTACACACACACATACACGCACACACACACACACACGTGGACTAACATTTTCTGTGACAATTAAAAAAAAAATCCTAGTGCAAATATAAAGCTCTGTAAACCTGGTCCTATGAGATTTAATGTTAGTAAACAGCAGGGCAGCGGCGGCAGGGTCACATCATGGTCTCCACCACAATGTGCGTGGGCTGCATGAGCACCCCATTGATGGTAGAGCGTGAGGCAAATGGCGTGGCCCCCTCGCGCTCCACGGCCCAGTGGTTGGGCTCCCTTGGGGTTATCAGGTACTTGAGCCGCTGCAGGGAAGAGAGGAGAGTAGGTGAGACAGGAGGAGGGAACTTTACCATCATAGCCCCAACCTCATGATGCACTGCCTGATGCCTGGCATTGCCAACTCCCAGACCTCCTACTTTCTGTTCTTTTTGCAAGAAGGCGTGAACCAAAGTGACCTCAAATTCCCACAAGGTCCCAACTTGCGACAGCTGTTCTGCAGCCAGCACCCTGCCATTTCTCCCATCTGCAGCCTGTGAGCCTCCTGTCCCCCATCTCCCTCATGGAGAAGCCCCACACAACTGCATGCCCTGCTTGCTGTGGACAGACAACCCAGGTGGGCCACACAGGGACAGGGACAAGGAGCAGCCTAGAAGCCTCTCCTCCTTGGGCACACAAACAGGACTCCCTGAGCTGGTCCTCAGGGAGCCACTTGTCTCTGCTTGGAGTACATGACGGACTAGGTGTCCCCAAAGCCCAGCCAAAGGGCAAGAGCAGTGGAGTGTGGGCACAGAATTTCATTTAGAAACCCATTTCCACTCCTCTAGACAAAACTAGGGTGGGCAACCCAAGCCAGATGGCTGATGCGGCTGGAATCTGCCAGGAAGCTCTTCCGGGGACTCAGTCACTGCAGCAGAGGCTGCGTACCCAGAAAAGCAGCAAGGGCATTCTGCTGTCTTGGCAGGAGGGGCTCTGCATGCCTCCACTTCCACCTGTCGCACTAACGTGAACCTAAAACCCCTCAAACGGGCTGCGTTTCCATTAGACTTTGAAGAACCGCCAGTCAGGGACAAGTGCGTGAGACCCCCATCCCACATGAACCCCTTACTTCTGGGCAGAAGGGGTCCAGTGCAGGCCCAGCTTCTCAGCACCATGGCACCAGAGACGGACACTGGGCTCTGGCTCTGTGGCCTTCAAAACCCCAACAGGCCCAGGCCCACCGCCAAGTGTCCCTGCTGCTTCCTCGCCTCTCTGTCCCTCACCTCACCCACAGCTCCCCAGGCCATTAAGAAACTGTCTGGGGGACCAGGGCCTCAGCACATTCTGGCTCTACACTCTTAAGAGAGCCATAGGCAACAGCCCAGGTGGGGCCTGGAGCTGGTCCCAGCCCAGGGCAGGGAGGCCAAGGAGGGGCTTCTGGGGCGAGCCGTGGGCTCCCTTACTAGTGAGGCATAAGAAGAAAAGGTCGGGATACGTCAAATGCAGGGAGACTGGCTGACTTCCACTGACCAGGTTATCATGGGCACTGCGCCAGGCTGGAACAGGGCCTGATGCCCTCTCTAGCCAGAGCCCAGGCTCCCAGCCTGGCTGCTGAAGCCACCATCACCTTGGCATCCTTCCCTCTATATTTGGGCCAGTTTCTGAGGTACTGGCCTGTGCAAAAGATGCCACTCAGCTTCCTCTGACCACTGGGGAAGAAGCCATGGGTGTGGATAGCCACACAGGAGGATGACTACATAGAACAGTTGGCCACATGAGAGAGACGGCCATGCAGTGACAGACACCTGCCCTGCCCACCCTGCCCACAGCTTACCACGCGCAGTGGCCCCCCGGTGCGGCAGAGGCGGACAACCACAGCCAACGGGACACATATCATCGAGGACAGGGCCAGGCACCAGCCTAGCCCAATGGCCCAGTTCGGGTACACATAGACCTTGTTGTAGGTCAGGGGCACATACTTCACGAGCGAGAAGATGAAACAGCCCTGTGTGGAGAGACAGGGTCAGGGGTGAGTCAGCTGGAAGCAGTGTAGAGGCCCACCCTTCCCCAGCCTACACTGCAGCAGCACGTCTACACACAACTATACACACCTGTGATCTACACTCAGCACTCATCTGCATTCTGCACTGGGTGTCTCCTCCTCCGCAGATTTCTCCAGGGCCTGGATACAAGTGTCCCTGCTCTTCCTCCTGCCCTTTGCCCCGGTGGCCCCCTACTCCTTACAGAAGTGCATGGCTCCAACTCTCCACCTCTGCGTTCCTCTCCTGCCTGCTCCCTGCTCATTGCCCCTGCTTTCCCAATGCTGGGCACAACTTGGCACCATCAATGAATGTGGACAAAGCCTTCCTCCCATCCCCCACTGCCACCCCCAGGATAAGCTCAGGTCCCTGGCCTCTGCTCCGGATGATGCACCACTAGGAAAAGACTGGCTGCCAAAGCTGACCCACTCCATGAAGGCATGAGGGAACATCGACCCTTTCCAGTTGATGGGGAATGATCTCCTTAAAACTGACTTGAGGTCACTTGTTGCTTGCTAGTTTTGGTACCTTCCGCCCAGCATGAACTGTTTCTCCTCTGCAATGCCCCTCTGCCATGCCACCATGCCCTGGAGAGCCAGGCAACTGCAAACTGAAACCTCTACAAATGTTGAGTCAAAATAAATCTTTTCTCCAAAAATAAATAAATAAATAAAAGTGACTTGACTTTGGAAGAGACAACATCAGCCAGACAGGAACACGCTTCCTCCACCACTGCCCTTGATTCTACCGTGGGCTGTGCAGGGACCCGGCCATGTGCTGGCACTTTCCCTCCTCAAGGTCAGAGAGGCCCATGAATGAGACTTTGGGGTCAGAGGACAGGCTTAGACTGGAGCCTGAAGACTGCACCTCACTTGTCACAGGGTGGCAGCTATGGGTGGGAGTATATGGTTACTTGGGTGGGGGTATGTGTCTGGCAGGGACAAAGGCCACCATCATATAGTGTGACAGTGGCCTACTGGTTTTTTGAGACAGAGTCCCGCTTTGTGGTTCAGGCTGGCCCTGAGCTCAGCCTCAAACTCACATCACAGCAATCCTTCTGCCTCTGCCTCCCGAGTGCTGGGATTACAGGCATGAGCCACCACGCCCGGCACTGATTCCGGGGTTAGGGTTAGGGTTGTGTGTGTGGTGTGGTGTGTGTGGTGTGGTGGTGGTACTGGTGGTACACCGGTGTGGTGTGTGGTACTGATTCCTGCTGGGCATGAGTCTCCACACCCAGTATTGTATGTGGTTGCTGGGGATTGAACCCGGGTCCTTGCACTTGCAAGACAGGCTCCGGAACCACTGAGCTAAATCCCCAGCCAGCCTCCTGGTTTTTCAAGCAGTGAAACTAAGGGCAATGAGGGCTCTCTGGCTGGGCTGGGATCACACAGTGCTGCTCAGCCGTCTGGGATCAGACTAGATATTGGGGGAGGCGTGACTTATTTGTTCCCTGGCACATGGCTCTGCATGCAAGGGACCCCTGGGCCCCACACATTTCCCAGTGTGGAAAGTGAGCAGCATGCAATGCAGAAGAATCCCCACGATCTTGACCAGGGCACAGGCATACACCGAGGTTACCTCGGCCACAGGGGCCACAGAAGCTGTGGGGGGGTGGGGGGTGAGGAGGAGGAGGAGGAGGAGGAGGAAGAGGAGGAGGGGCAGGGCACAGCACAGCTGGCACCCTTTTCTGTCACAATACCCTGCCTTACATAGACTGTACTTTTAGCCACATGCTAATGAACTCCTACTCATCCTTCAAAACTCATCCCAAGACAGCCATCTAGAGCAGCTGTCCCTCACTGTCAGGTTATAGCCAAGCCCACCCCAGGGGAGCTATTCCCCAGAGTCCGGGCCGCACAGCACTCACAGCACAGAGAATAGGGGTGATGACAGCCCAGCTGTACTTCATCCAGGGTCCAGGCCGGTAGCCGATCATGTCCTCAATACCATCATACATGTTATCACCCCCTGCAAAAGACAGCAATGAGCTGACGGGATGTGGTGGCCAGGGCCACACTGCCCAGGAGCACAGTGACAGGGCACCCCCGAAGCACAGGGGCAAGTGCTCAGGCACTAGGCCCTGGCCCTCTGGGCAGGCCCCAAACCCTCCAACAGCCTAAGGTCTCTAGGGGCCTTTTCTGGTCCCCCAGGGCGAGAGTCACAGCCAGCCCAGCACCCCAGTCCCCGACTCCCCGTGCCACACCTATCACACCTCGCACTCCAGCATGGGGCAATGGGAAGGAGGCTCACAGGGCTCAGGCCCACTCCTGCTGTGTCTAGGGAAGGAGCTGGGAAGGACGAGAAGGCAAACAGACCCAGTACTCACCATAAATCCAGGCAATAACAATACATTCAAAGAATGCAACCCACAAAAGGCATACACCGCTAGCTGCATAGTAGTCAAAGAGTTGAAACACGTACATGCCACCCTGCAGAAGAAACCAGGTGTGGGGTTGATGTTGGGCCAAGTTCCCTCCTGTGCAGAGTTTAACAAAGCACTAATATCCTAGGGCTAGGAGCACGGCTCAGCACTGGGCAACTGCCTTGCAAGACTCTAGCTTCCACCTTCAGCACAAAACAGCACTCAGGAGCCTGAAGCAGGAAGATTGCCACAAGTTCAAAGCCAGCCTGGCTGGGTATGGCAGCTCATGCCTGTAATCCCAGCACTCAGGAGGCAGAGGTAGGAGGAGCGCTGTGAGTTCAAGGGCAGCCTGGGCTACACAGTGAGTTCAGGAATAGCCTAAACTACAAAACTTTTGTCTCAAAAAAAGAAAGGAAAAAAAAAATCAAAACCACCCTGAACTACTTAGAGAGACCCTGTCCTAAAAAAAAGAAAAGAAATGAATGACCCGAGGACTGAGTTGGGCTGAGCAAACCTCTAGCATAGCCCTCATGCAGTGCAGACCACTAACACCCCCTCCAGGCCCTGCCAGGCCCAGGCTCCTGCCCCAGCTTGGGAAGGACAGAGTAGGGACCAAGGCCTGGCACATTCAGGCCTGGGTCAGTGCCCTTGGGCAAGCGGGATCCCAGCATGGCAGGACCTGGGGTACAGCAGGACCGAGATGGACTGTGACCAGGGGCAGAGTGGGTCTCAGGCGGGCACAGCAAGACACAGCAGGGCAGAGTGGGGGACCCGTGCCACCTACCTCTGTCACCATCGTCAGCCCCAGCAGGTAGCTGACGCTGCATATGATGGCGATGAAGACTTCCCGGCGATGACCCTTCCTTAGGAAGGACGGGTAAAGATCCACCAAGGATGTGATCTGTCCCTCGACTTCAACAAACTGCAGGAGAGGCAGGCTTGAGTGGTGGCTGCGCCTCCCGACAGGGGCCAGCCTGGCCCCACAGTCGCACGCAGGTCCTTCTGCCCCAGCAGCCTCTCATCACCCAGCATCAGCTCTGAACAGTGTCTCTGGGAGGCCATGGGAACCTAGGACACTTGGGGTGCGGGTCACCAAGATAACCTTCCTCCTGCTCCCTGTTATCACACACCCAGGCCTTGAGTGCCAAGCCAAAAAGCTGTGGCAGCAGCAGCCCTAACGTACTGGGTGACTCAGTGCAGGCCTGAGCCTCACTTCTGCCATCAGTGACCATTCACATCAGGTTCCCGGGATGGTCTCTGGCCCTGGGGTAATCTCTCACCCCCGCCTGTGAGCCATGACTCAGGAAACTCTCCCCAGTCTCCCGGGAAAGCCTTTCTATGGGGAGGGTTCTCGGACGGGATGGCTCTCAGGCTTCCTGATTCTTCCTGTCTTCCTGCCTAGTCTCTCAGACACGGGGCCAGGTCACTATGTGGAGAGCAGCCCCGTTTCTTTGATGGTAACACAGATCCCCATTCTCTGAACATAGACCATCTTCAGCCTGACCTGTACCCAACCCAAGTGTCTAGGGACCTATGCCTCCTGCCTTGGGAGAAGTCCTCCTCTCCACCCAGGAGGAGCTGGGTCCACAGCAAGATCTAGGAGTACAGTGTAGGGGTCAAAGGGCCCCAGACCCGGCTGCACCCCAGCCTCGCCAGGCCGTCTGGTCAGGACTTAGTTTCCTCCCGCTCCTCTGGGGCCTTGTGGGGCAGCCAGGCAGCAGACACCAATGGGGTGACACCTGGTGCTGTGCTACAGGATGAGAGTAGAGTCAGGGTTCTGTGGGCTGCAGGGATGGGGAGCATTGGAGCGGCTGTGCCTCAGCATCAGGCCTTATAACAAAGGCCTTTCCCTTTCCTGAGCCTGGGAATTAGAGAGAGGAAGGGCCAGGGTCACTGTGCATACAGTGGGCAGGGGCCAACACTGGGCGTCACTTCCAGCCCTGCCCGCTGGAAAGCCCCTCCAGCCTCTACGGACCCCTCCTAGCAGGGCTGGCTCCGTGCTTTCCTGTGACCACGAGGAAACACTGAGCACGGTCTGGGACCAGCAGGACCCTGGTGGCCCGAGCCCCAGGTGGAGGGGAAAGGAAGGCCTAGCTTGTGGCCTCTGGGCCAGTGGTTCCGAGCTATATCCCCAAGAGCATCTTGTTGTTGACAGTCACCTGCACTTGGAGAGGAATGCCCCCGGGAAGCAGGAGGGGTGTGATCTGTCCAGTATGAGGCCCTTCCTGGGGGGTTCAGAGACAGAGCCATTAGGGCACACAGCATCTGGTAACAGGTGGCCCGGGGTCATCATTAACTCACTGTGTATGGCCTTGGCTCGGCCGTGTGAGAGGACTCAGTTCCTCTCAGCCTCAGTGGAAGAGGAAGAGGAGGGAAAGAGGAAGAAGAGAAGGAGGAACAGGAAGAGGAAGAAGAAGAGGGCCTGTGTTCAGCTGAGGCAGGCTCCAACACTGGAGGCCAGGGTCCTATCTGCCAATCTACTCTGCCAGGCCTGAGTGGGCAAACAATAACTTTCTCTGAGGCTCTGCAGGAAATCTAGCACACCAGGCCTTCCTCATGAGGGCATGTGACCCCAAGTCGGGGGTGGCCTCCCCCTTGAGGCTCCAGAAGGCTGTGGAGCCACACCTGCTGTTGACACGCTCTGGTCCACAACAACCACACGCATGTTTGACTCAGCTTCCAAATCCCTTTGTCCTGTCTCCTTCCTGATCCAGGGCCTTCCTGCTGATGCCTGCCACACCTGACCTTGCCAGGTGCCCACCTCTCTGACTCCTGTCTTCTGCCTGGTCTCTGACAGCAGTGTCCCTCAGGAAGGGGGGGGCTGGACCACGTGAGGTCTGTGTTCCATGTCACTGCCCTGTACACTGCAGCCCACGCTGGGGTCATACGGCCTTGATAGGATACCCTACCCAGTGAGAGGGCTGACATCCTACGCCACTGCCCAGCACATTTCAGGCCTGCGTCTGGCACTTCTGGAAGGCAAAGGCAGCGAAGGCCATACCCGTCCTCAGAACGCCACGCTCCGCTGTCTGCTCCAAGGCTATTCACACAGCACCCAACATGCCTAGCAGCAACTTGCCACATCTGCAGCTGGGCCAGCAAGCTCAGAAACACAACACCAAGGGCACGTTCTGCCACATGGAGGGCACATGCTCTCTGCAGAGACGAGGGCCTGGCAGCTCCTGGCTCCAGCTCAGGAAAACACAGTGAGCGCTGGAACCGTGGCCACATTGGCCTGCAGAGTGGGAGGCCAGAGCCCCATTGTTGGCCGGCCCTGAGGGGGACAGTGCCCTACTCGCTCTAGGAAGCCTTTCCACTGCAGTGACCACTCACTCGTCTGGATGGCGGCCAGAGATGTCAGCCCACATCACGTGGCCCTGGCTGGAGTCATGACCTGGGGTCTTGGCCATTTCCCCTTGCTGGGGCACTGGGGTGAACGCGTGTCATCCTTTCCTGGGAACCTGGGGATCCCGCTGCCTGAACCTAGAGAGTGTCATGGGGACGAGGGAGGCCGCACAAGACACCTACCTGGCTATCCAGTCCCAGCAGGAGGAGCATAATGAAAAAGAGAATGGACCAGAACGTGGGCATCGGCATCATGGTCACTGCCTTCGGGTAGGCGATGAAGGCCAGGCCGGGCCCTGGGGAGAGAGCGGGGCACAGGGACAAACCGTGAGCTGCGGCCTCAGACCCGGCCTCAGGGCGCTCGTGCCCAGGCAAGGTGTCTGGCCAAGTGCGAGGGCCGGGTCTGCTCTGGGAAGTGGGTGTGGGGCTGGATGGGGCCCCGTTTACCTCTGTGTCCTACATGACTCTAGGGGCCCCTCACGGACCTGGGGCGGGACTCAGGAGAGGGCAGACCCCCGCCCACCCCACAGCCACTGGCCTGTATGACAGAGGCCAGGGAGTCTGCCTATGGGGGCTCTGAGCCCTGGACAGATTGCAAAGAAAATGTTGCTGTTGCTGAGCTACTGGCTAATTACTGCAGGAGTAGGAACAAAAGAACACCCCAAGCCTTCAGGGCAGGGCCCCTCTGTGGCACCCACGAGGCAGGGCAAGGCCTGGCCGGAGATGGTGGCCCTAGCCTCATCCTTGCACCCACTGCTCAGGCCTGCTGGGGCCCAGCCTCCCCTTGCAACAGACGCCATATCCTCTAGTCCCAGGGGCAGCTGCCCTGGGCTTTGAAGGTGAGGCCTGGAGGAGCCCTGTAGGAATTGCCCTGCATATAGACAGTGGCCTTCTCCAGTCTCCACGGGGCCCAGAGTAGGGCCAGCGGGGTAGGGGCCCTGTGGAGCCAACACC
>PVIR01033392.1:0-17924 GCA_004026965.1 Petromus typicus | reverse complement strand
TTTTAATTATCTTTATTGGTACATTAAATATACACATCATGATTGCACTCCATAATGGGGATTTGTACCAGTATAAGACACAACTTAATTCTCATTTTTTCCCATAGCCCCACCCACCCTACCACCCCCCCATATATATAAAATTTGTTTCCTTACTTTTTTGTTACAATCTCAACATTGTCCCCTTTCACCTTATTCTGCCTTTTCTGTCTTTGAGTTTATCATAAGCCTTTGGGAAACTGCTTTTTCATTCATTTTTCAGATTGCCTGTCAAAAACAATTCAACTAGTATTTTTATATTTTATAACATTAAGGATAGTGGCCTGAAATATTAACTGCCTCATATTCTGTAGAGCTGTATTGTCTTCTAAATAAATATCTGGGTTGCAGCTAGACTGGGAAACTAGTTAAAGTCTTTGAAAGGGCACTTAACTCCACATTTAAAGTTATGGCTCTATTTATTTGCTTTCATTTCCTGCCACCAAATTCTTCCTTTTATTTGGCAGAGTGATTTGTTCCTCTTGTCTTTGTTTGTAAGTCCCCAAATCCCTAACGGGCTGAAATGCACACAGCTCTGAAAACTCTGCAGGCCCCACAGGAGGCCTGGCTTGTTCTTGGTCTCCACAGTTCATGAATCCTCATCCAAGTAGTGGTTTTCTTTTAGTCAATTGTTTTGTTTTGTTTCTTTTTCTTTTTTTTAACCAAAAGTCTCACAAGTATACACAAGGAAGCAAAAAATACAGGAGTCCAGAGTTTGGAGAACCTCATCCCTACACCAGAATGCTTCCATTTTCTGGCTGTCTTTGTTCTGAAAACAACATGTTTTCTAAAGCCGAGAGCCCAAAACAAAGGAATAAAAGGAAGTTAAGTGTAAAAGAAAAAGAAGATAAAACTGTCCACTTCTAGAGAACAAAGTAGGAAGAGGGAAAAGGTAACTGAGGCCAAAACTGAGTCGATCTTATGGTTCTTTATTTTTATCATTTTCCCCTTTATTGAGTTGATTGGTAGATTTTAGATATACATTATGATCACGTTCAACATTGAGAATTGGTACATTTACATA
Source organism: Petromus typicus (assembly GCA_004026965.1). Taxonomy (NCBI): domain Eukaryota; kingdom Metazoa; phylum Chordata; class Mammalia; order Rodentia; family Petromuridae; genus Petromus; species Petromus typicus. The sequence continues at coordinate 16,861 of PVIR01033392.1, read as the reverse complement.
TATGTATAAATATATATATTTGGTATTGGGATCAAATTTGGGATCGTGCACTTGCAAGGCAGGGGCTGGAAACTGTGAGCTAAACCCAATCTTTAACTCTCTTGTCTTTATTTGATGGATTTAGGTTTAAAGGACAGCGTTTGCAGGGTTAGTCCACAAGAGGCAATGCTCGGAAGCAGCAGGTTCTGGTCTCTTGCATCTTACTTAGCCTCCTTTTCCCAGCCGGTGATCAAAAGGGATTCGGGCAAGAGTTTCTTTACTCTGTGACTTTTTTGCACAAGTAACAAAAACGTACTCAGGCTAGTTTCCCTTCCATTGTGGGATTCACTTGAATCACTATGGAGATGTCACAGGACCAGGAAGGCTGTGGAGGTCCACGGGGTGGAAACAGACATCAAAGCCCACGGGAGGTTCTCCAAGCTCCACTCTCCCTATCACTGTTTGCTCTTCTCTTTGACTCTGCAGGGCTCTTCTGTATTTATCTCTCTTAATCGAGTAGCTTTTTCTGCCTTTCTGAGCACTAGGCTCCTCCTCCAATTCCCCTGTTACAATGACCATTATCTCAATTAAGAAAACCAAAAACTTCAAATACTGTGAACAGAAAATTCTTGGGACTCTTGCCAACTGAAAAATTTCCTCCCTCTAGATCAAGTGGCTTCTTGTACTCAACCAGTTAAGTCAATGGAATGAGTAGGGTCACATTATATGAACATAAAGTTAGGGACCTACATCTGTCTATGTGGAATAGTTCTTAAATAAAGGGAATTCAGCTTGGGCATGGTGGCAGATTCCTGTAATCTTAGCACTTGAGAGGCTGAGGCAAGAAGATTGCCATGAGTTTGTGGCCAGCCTGGGCTTCCTAGTGAGTTCAAAGCCAGCCTGAACTACAGAGTAAAACCTTGTCTCAAAAAACAAACAAACAAACAAACAAACAAACAAAAATCAGAAAAGGACAGAGAGACAGAGAGACACAGAGAGACAGAGACAGAGAGAGACAAAGTAGCAGAGAGAGAGAGAAACAAGAGGTTTAGTGAGGCAGAATTCTTCAGTTATTCGCTATTCCAGTGCCTTGGTTTCCCCAGGTCTATTTCAGCCCTGTGACAGTGGTGGTGGACCTACAGCACCCATGCCACAGTGAGCTGTTTGTTATCATTGAAAGCTCTAAGATGTCTGCTATCACTGCCAAGGAGAAATGTAGAGGGAAAAAGGCAGCAAGAAAGTCCTGACTTGTCCACTGAAATTCCTGGCAAGATGCAGGTAAATCACAAGTACTAATACAGAATAAAGAGATGGCAGTGTAAGAGAGGAAAGTAGGTGATAAAAGTATATGAGAGTATTTAATTTCACATTTTATTTCTGAAATGTTTTAAAATTATTGTTCTTTTCACTGGGAAATGATTCCAAAGTGACTACTATTTCTACATAGCTATACCAGTACTCAACACTAGACTTCAGAAAAATGCACATTAAAACCAGGCTAAATCAGCTGTATATCATTTTGTATCCACTGGAATGACTAAAATTGAAAGAACTGACAAATCTTTTCTCCTTTTTTTTTTTTTTTTTAAGCAAAGAGTTTAAACTCAGGGCTTTCATATACCTTCAGCCTTTCTTAAATATTTATTTTTTAAAACACTAATTTTTTATTTTGAGACAGGTTCTGGTTAAGTAACTGCAATGCTGGCTGGGCTTGAATTTGGAATCCTCTTGCCTCAGCCTCACAGAGTACAAGGGTTGCAGATGTGCACTGCCACACCTAGGTGAGGGGGACAATTCCAAGTGAGGGTGAGAAGGAGAGACTGGACACCGTGCTGATGGGAATGTACAACATATACATTTGGAAAACTGCTCGGTTACATAGAAACCTACTATATGGTCCACCAAGTGCACTCCTGGGTATATTTCCAAGAAGAAAAATGAGAGTATATGTTCACCAGAAAAATGATAAGGATGTCTGCAGAAGCTTTATTTGTAATAGTCCAAAGTTGTAAGAAGCACACAGTTTAACCAGAGTAGAATGGGTAAATAGACCATGGAATATTTACATAATAGAATATTATTAGAACAGTAAAGTAAATGAGCTACTGCATCCTTGTTGTCACAACCACAGTGAAGGCCATATATTTCAAGTTGAGTGAGTGAAGTGAAGGGCGAGACAATAGAGGCCATGAGTGTCCAGTGCATGATTCCACTTATGTGAAGTGTAAGAACTGAGAAAATCAAATCAATGGATATAGATGTCAGATGCATAGCTACTTTTGAGGGGTTTGACTGGTCATGAGAGAGCTTCCTGGACTAACAGTAATATTGTATAAATGGATCCGAGTGGTTATGATGCAGGTGTAGACTTGTGTAACATTTAATCAGGCTGCATACTTAGGAAAATGTGTACTTTTTACTGTACATTGTACCAAAATTTAAAAACAAACAAACCACGTTGACCATTTGCTCTGGCACAGAAGGAGTTGGTAGCATTTCTCTAGGCCAGCAGGGCGCCACCAGAGGCCCCTGCGCTCGCCTGGCCTTACTCAGACACTCTAAGCTGATGCCATGACTTGCTTCTGTCCACTGCTCCCACATGTTCTGGTCCAATCAGGCCTTGTGGATAAGAAACAGCGAGGCTCCTCTCAGCTTCTACAGGAGAGATGATTGATATGGAGTTGAAGACTGATGTTTGGCAGGGGAGAAAATGGCATAGCACACTCGGCCCACAGTCTACTGCATGCCTAGGAGGCAACTTACAGACAGAGAACCGACTTCCCACTGGTGTGTTACCCCATGGCCCACCCTCGCTAGACATACTGACATCTTCTATGTTTTTCTTCCTCTATATATTTTTTAGAAAAATTGTACAAGCAGGGAATCAAGGGAACCTGGAGGCCAGTGGGGCTCTTCCCAAGCTTCAGCCTTACCCCCCCCCCAGGAGATGCAGTCATGACACCCTCTGTGGTACAGCGGAGAAGACACTGAGAGGTGACAGAGACTACCTCGTGTGAGCTGCAAGCGGTTAGTGGGTGGGAAAGAAACAGCTCCTCACACCACTGGCTACTGCAGAGGTCTCCATGATCTGTGATGCTGTGAAGCCTTGGATGGCAAGACAATAGTGCATCTAAGGGCAGCATGACTTGAACAGAAAACTCCTACAGAGACAAAAATCAATTTATCAATTCAAGGGAAGAAACAAATTTCTCATTAACCTATAAGTTGTTCCTCCTGGAATATCTTTTTCCTTTCTGCTAGGACCCTGTTCAAGTCAGAGCAGGCCATGTCACTATTCCCTGAACTACCTGCCCCTTACCCCTTCCAGAAACTGCGTTATCAAAAAATAGTGGCAAACTCCAGAAGACAGTGCCAGCCTGATAAGACTCTGAGAGTCCTGCCTGCCCTCCATTTAAGCAGTAAGGTCATATCCTATCTTTTTTAATCTGTCTGCCCTACCCTTGGTCAAGTGATTGGGAGTTGGCATAGCTTCCAATAGAGGCACACAATGGCCCCTTAAGCTCCATGATGCCATTTGGGCCTGGCAGCTCCTCAGCACCACTCCCTGTCCGGACAGGCATCTAATGAGTTTCCAGGCCCTGCCAAGACTTAGCATTTCTTTGTGTACCTAGGGTGGGCCTTTAACATTAATCTCCAGAGCATCTGGATCCTGTTTCCCTACATGGGTTAAATAACTAAGCTTCTTGAGCCCCTCTGTCTAAGCCCCATGAGAATGAAAGTGTGAGCCACTTTCTGAGGGATTTGCCTCGATTCCAGACTGTCTTCCTTATGTGAGTTGACAAGGTGTAGCACTCCTTTCCAAAGGGGGGAGCATTTTAATTTCTAAAAAAAACAGGAGCAGCACATTGTGAGGTCGAGCAGGAGGCCTTGTGAAATCTGGCTGAGAAGAACTCGAAGCTTTTCTTCTCTCTATTTTGATTGTGTTTGCCCTTCCTTGCATTCTCCTTGACTTCTCTGTTGGTTCTTTTGCATCCTTTCTCTGGGACAAACTTACTACTGTCTCTCTGCACATCTCTAATTGCTCTGTCCCACCAGTTGTATCCCCCAATGTCATTTCCTGTGGCACTCGCTTTATACTGGAGAAGTAGAACAGACACCCCACACTCTGTACCCCACAATCTGTTTCTTTCCTCCTCAGTCTTGACTTCACAGTCTGCTTGAACAAGATGCGTAGAATTTTGAGAGCCATCTATTTTGACATTTTTATTTACTTAAGCCCCTTAGACATGTTTTGTCAGAAATACACAATCTGGTTTTCATTTTAACCAAATATATTAGTAAGGTTGATTCAATCATCTACTGGTAGGCCTTCTAGTTTAAAGAGTTTTAAAATGTTAATTCTTAATCACTGGAGATTTTCCAGGTCTCTGATTTTTTAAAAAAATTGTACAACATAGGGCCGGGGATATAGCTCAGTGGTTCTGGTGCCTGTTTTGCAGGTGCAAGGGCCCAGGTTCAATCTCTGGTAACCACATACAATACTGGGCATGGAGACTCACCCCAGCAGCAACCAGCACCACATACCACAGTGCCGGGCGTGGTGGCTCACACTTGTAATCCCAGCACTCGGGAGGCAGAGGCAGGAGGATTGCTGTGATGTGAGTTTGAGGCTGAGCTCAGGGCCAGCCTGAACCACAAAGCGAGACCTTGTCTCAAAAAACCTAAAAAAAAAAAAAAAAAAAGAACTTGGGTTCAATCCCGGGTAACCACATACAATACTGGGCGTGGAGACTCAACACCCAGCAGCAACCAGTACCACATACCACAGTGCCGGGTGTGGTGGCTCACGCCTGTAATCCCAGCGCTCGGGAGGCAGAGGCAGGAGGATTGCTGTGATGTGAGTTTGAGGCTGAGCTCAGGGCCAGCCTGAACCACAAAGCAAGACCCTGTCTTTTAAAAAAAAAAAAAAAAGTGCAACATATTCATTTCAAACAAATACAATAATATGATGAGTTTTCACATACATGTCACTCAATTTCCATAGTTATCTGCTTTTATTTATCTATTACACACAATTTTCTTCTCTTCAATATTTACTGCAAATCTCATGTCATGTCGTTTCACTGTTTATACTTCAATGACTTATTCACTGACCTCATTTGTAAAGAAATACAAAAATAGAAGTAAAAGAAAAAGAATTTAAAATATTCACAAAGCTGTCCATTTTTATGGTAAATTTGTTTGGAAATATGAAGAGCCAATGTATTTATAGTATAACAAACTTCAATTAAATTTCATATTAATCCAGGGCCTCAGAGGTAAGAATTCATAATAAAAGCCATGTATTTTTTTCACCTCACATTTTTTCTTAATGCTTCCCAGATATATCCATTTACCACCGGGTTCCTACCCTTCTTGAGATCCATGGGCTGGAACCAAAACACGACACTTCAAATAATAAGAGAGAGAGGGGAGAAGGCTATCACGCGTTGTATTCTGTGGTTTACAACCCGTACATCAACTTACTTATAAGTCTAAAATAACTTTGTTTTTAAAACAACAAGCTTACCCAGTGCCAGATTGTCATTTGATGTTAGACAAAAAATCCAGAGACAATGAAAGGTGCCATGCATGAGCATCAAAGGATAGTGATGATGGCTTTTCTTGTTGAGTCTGTCCTCATTCCTAAGCTCCTCTGTGCTTTCTTGTTCAAATGAGGTGAACTATTTACTAAGCAGGCCTAGGGACCCAGAATAAAAAGCCTTGTTAATCTTAGATTCCTTTGGGTTTTGTGAAGACAGCCAGGCAAGTCTCAGTGGTTTTGATTGCAAAATGTTTTATTCTATGTGAATTCTTAAATCTTGAAATAAATCTCTTAGCTGGAAGGTAGGGGGTTGGTCTTTAGTTTGCCTTGTATTTCAGCTCTTTGAAAGAAGAAATAGTAGAAAATAGCTCATCATCATGGGCCAATTTTGGAGGGCGGAAGGTTCAGCTTGGAGCTCATCGAATGCTTTGGTATGGGAAAGGGTTACAAGGTGGTACTCTACAGGTTTGTATCAAAATTGCTTTTGCTTAGAATTTTTTGTAAAATTTAGAAAACCTCAGCTGTCTATATCAAACAGTGATACTTTGCCTATAAATGAGCCCACATAGACACCTTTATTATTAATGTACTTACATCATTTACTTCCAATAATTTGAGGCAGCTCAGAGTACACTGTTGTTCATCTTTTTTATTTATTTATTTATTTTTTAGGGTTTTTTTTTGAGACACAGTCTCACTTTGCAGTTCAGGCTGGTAATAAACTCACTATGTAGCCCAGGAGAGCCTTGAACTCACAGCAATCCTCCTGCCTCTGTGTCTCCAAGTGCTGGGATTACAGGCGTGAGCCACCACTCCCAGCACTGAGGTATATAGTGCCAGGGATCGAACTTGGGACTGTGCACTTGCCAGGCAGATGCAGGAACCACTGAGCTAAATCCTGGCCCTCAGTTGGTCATCTTTTAAAAGAGCAATTTCTTGACAATGAGTTGTAGTCTGTGAATGTGGATGTAAACGACAGAGCTGCTCAGGGTCACAGAGCATTCATCAGTTATATTTTCTTTGACCAGGGACAATGGAAATTATTAGAAGGGTCTAATTTTTGGCCATATTTGCAGATTCTTTGCCAGGAAGATTTTCACCTAAGAGAAGAGGTCTTTAACTTGCAGATGGGCATCAGGAGGGTCTGTGGAGCCTCTATATTTGTAGGTAAAACTTACTGAGTGAGGACTTTTCCAAAGGCTACTTTTTTTTGAGCCAGGGTCTTGGGTTGTAGTTCAGGCTGGCCTTGAGCTCAGCCTTGAACTCACAGCAATCCTCCTGCCTCTGCCTCCCAAGTGCTAGGATTACAGGCATGAGCCACCATGTCGGTCACTGTGGTATATGGTTCTGATTGCTGGTGGGTGTGAGTCTCCATGCCTGGCATTATTGTATGTGGTTACTGGGGCTGGAACCCAGGCCCTTGTGTACTTGCAAGACAGGCACCAGAACCACTGAGCTAAATCCCCAGTCCAACAGGCCACGTTTTAACCTTAGATTTTACACGACTTCATCCCTTAGAAAGGTTAAGATCTATTCTTCACTATTCAAGTTTCTAGGCAGATTAAAGGAAAACTCAGAAGTTTCTCCTTCTCAGCCTTCAGTACAGGCCTTCGTTGCTCTGTCCTCGTCGTGCCCCTGCCCTGACAGCCTAAGAGGCAGGCCATCTGTCTGAACTCATTTCTCAAAGCTCTCTTTGGGCTCTTACACTGACAGAAATTCTCAACAAGCTTTCTTGTTAACATTGTCAGAAAAGGCACATATTACCCCTGAGAAGCTAAGTTTGATTTTCTCCGAAGAGCTTGTCTAAAACCCTAAAAGCAGCAAACCCTTTTTATGAGCACTACACATGGATTTAGTGACAGAATGTCTACTTAATCTAGGTGACCTGCAAAAGACTGGCCTCACTTCATCCCTTTCATGTTTTGAGGATAGTGAACACATTTAGTTATTTTTAGCAATATGGTCAGGTAGGCTCATATCAACTGTCATTTTCTGTAAATGTTGAATTCCTTTTTACCAAATACAGGCATACTGAGTACACCAGCAATGTCTTTGACCTACATGGGCAGATCAACGGTATTTAAAAATTATCCACAATAACGTCCAGCTTCGTAGATATAAATAATGGATACATTAGTATTGCTAGACAGGCTTTAAATTATAGAAAAGACCTTTTAGTACAAAAGCTGAAATATAAGCATATACTATTTATATCAGTACAAAATTGTATAATTTGTCTTTAGATTATATTACTATAAAGCCTAGCTTTCAGATTTTTAATTCTGCCTTGTGTATATATAAGAAGGAAATATATATATATATATACACACACACACACACACACACACACACACACACACACACACACATATATATATATATATATATATATATATATATATTTGTGTTACACTATGGAAAAACTTGTCTATATTTTCCCCATGTCCTTAAACTTTGTATGAGGCTAAATTAAAGATGGTAGACTGGTTCATTTGGTGGGGAAATTTCAAGCCAGCAGGATATTGAAGATGTAGCTTGAGCACTACTGTTCCTTTTAGCCAGATTTACAGTGAGAATAAAGAGCAAAAAGCAGAACTGAATAATTTGAAAAATTTGCTGCTTAGTAAGAAAGGAAGCACATGCAATGTTTGGGTCAAGAAGAGTACGTTTGGGGCCAGGGATTCAGCTCAGTGTTCTGGCATCTACCTGGCGAGCTCAAGGTCCCAAGTTCTATCTCCAGTAATCACATACCACAGTGTCAGCCATGTACAGTGTCATACCTGTAATCCCAGCACTTGGGAAGCAGAGGCAGGAGGACTGTTGTGAGTTTAAGGCTGGCTTGGGCTACATAGTGAGTTCAGGGCCAGCCTGTACTACAAAGTAAGACCTTGTCTCAACCCCTCCCCCACCAAAAAAGAAGAGTTTGACTGCTGGACAGATTACCTTCATTAAAAAGAAATCAGATATTAGAAGTTTCACATACCCTCCCAATCCCTTGCTAGGAATACACATGAAATAATTAAAGGAATCATATCATAACAATATGTGTGCACCCATGTTCATAGCAGCTTGTTTTACAAGAGCTAAATCTTGGAAACAACCCAAATGTCCATCAACTCTAGATTGCATAAAGAAGATGTGGTTTTTCTATAAAATGAAGTATATTAAAGAATGGTACATTTGAGTCATTTATACTCAAATGGATGTACCTTGAGGACATACTCATAAATGAGATAAATATGTGACAGATGTGTAAACACTGTATCTTTTCTCTGGTATGAGAATCTGAAGATGTAAATGAATTCTAGAATGTATGATAGATATTATGAAATAGAAAATATTCAAATGGAAAGGTTAGGAGTAAACAATGAGGGCTAAGAAAAAATATGATTAAAAAAAGAAAGCATATGTATATAGGGAGCGGAGGGTGGATTGTAGGGTGGGTAGGGGAATGGGTAAAAATGAGAATTAACTCATGTCATTTACCGGTACAATGTTGAGTGTGAACGTGATGTGTATTTAAAACGTACCAATAAAAAATTTCAATTAAAAAAAAGAAGTGAGGTACTTTGCATCAGGGCAGTAGGAAAGAAGACTTGAAGGCATCTCAGAAATTGTTCGGATCCCATCCACCATAGGCTCGAAGGTGTTAATGCTTAAACTCTTTTCAAAGACTTGGCTTTGAGCAAAGGGCCCCAGGAAACCCTGCACATTGAGGACCACCTAGGAAAGCGTATCTCCATATTTGTCCATCCAGGCACTCAAGTACAATACAGTCAGGGCCTGAGGGGGCCCAGCTACTGCTTGAGCTGGCAGCAGACCTTGACATCATCCCCATGCTGCTGCTTTGCAGGAATGCAGGGTAATAGAGGCTTCCACTCAAATTATTTTATTTGAAACATGTTCTTACTATATAGCTCCACTGGCCTTGAACTCATAGCAATTCTCCTGCCTTGACTTACCAAGACCTGGAACTCCTTTCATGTGCTGCCATGTCTGGCTCCATCCAGATTTTAAAAGAAAGGTCTGCAAAGTTAGAAAATGTGGTGTGATGGTGTGCAGGGACCATAGTCCCTGCCTGGGACTCCTAAGAAGGTACGCATACAGCTAATAAGAGTGAGGCCAAAACTACATTGGATACTCTAGCTGTCTGGAGACATCAAGTATATGGAATATTTGCCAAGCAAAGCTGCAGGCAGTGAGCAAAGCCAGTCCAAGAGAAAGGCTGTGTGGGCTGCATCCAGCAAGGCTGCAGAAGCTCAGCTGCCCACCCCCTTTGGAGCTCACATCTCACCATCACATGCCCTGATGCTGGCAATGGACCTGCAGGATTTAATGTTTGCCCAGTTAGGTTTCGGTCTTGCCAAGGTCTGTTTCTTTCTATGCCTCCTATTGCTCTTTTTTGGAAGGAGAATATTTAACCTGTTACTATATTTTGGAGGTATTTAACTTTCTTTTTGAGTTTTACACACCCTTACAACTAAGAGTTTGCCTGAGTCCTAGAAAAGACTTTAAACTTGGACTTTTGAATAATGCTGAAACTATTAAGGTTTGGCCACTTCTAGAATGGATTGAATTCATTTTGCATAATGAGATACATATGAGCCTTTTAGGGGCCAGGGATGGAAAATTATGTTTGAGATCTAGAATATCCTCAGAAGTCAGAAGTTAGGTGGGGTTTTTGGAAGATGATTGGGCTGTGGGGCCTCTGGAATTGTCAGTGGGTCGGTCCCTCGATGACTTCATAGCTCAGTGCACTGTTGGGAGATAGGACCTGGTTGGAAGGGGTACATTGAGGGCTTGTCCAGGAAAGGTGTATTCTTGTTTCTGGTTTTTGTTTTGTCTTTTCATACTTCCCGAATGCCATGAGCTGAGAAGCTTTGCCCTGCTATGCCCTTCTGCTGTGCCATTTTTGGTGTGGAGCCAGCCCACCATGGACTGAGCCCTCAAACAATGAGGCAAACAAATCTCTCTTCCTTAAAGGCGCAGGGGTCAGGAATTTATCCCAGTGATAGGAAGGCCAACTAGTCTAATTATATTACACACTAGAAAAATACTTTCTATATCAACAAGTAACCAGTATGTTATGGCTACTTATTATTTGCCCACCACTGCCAACAATCTTGCGTATTTCACTAGCAATATCCCTACTTCACAAATCTTCACGGGTCCAATTTCTGATCTCCATTCTACTTTTCAATTTACTGTAGTGTCCCAAGCCTTGCAGTTCTTCAGACTTCCTGATCTTTAGCCTTTGGGCCCCTATCACCTGTGTCTTTATATTCTTCCAGCACCACAGTTGCACGTCTTATCATTCTAATGACTTTCTCACCAACATCTAAATGTTCCTTGCTTCTCTATATATCATACTACCTAGAAAAATCCCACCTTGTTTAAACCTGACTCTTCCCCACACCCTCTAGTACTGTGTCCACAGATGCACCTGCACCGGAACGCCATACCTGTGCCTGGCCATCTGTTTCAGTGGATGAACTGCTTGGGTCTAAAGCCGGGTCTTCCCCTCACTTCTGCTCTGCTCCTCCTTACCCTTCTTTCTCCCTCTGTTGGGTCGCTGTGGTTGCATAGAAATGGGTTCTACAAATGGACAATACAAATGGGATCTCACTGCTTTCTTTTTTCTTCTCATGTCACTTTCCAGCCAAATTCCTACAACCCTTCAGAGCTAACCAACAAAGCCTGTACTATTCTCATCTCCTCTGTATTAACCAATTCTCTCCAGCTTCCAACCCTCCATGGTTTGACTATGGTCAAACTCGATGTCGCCAAACCCAGTGGTCACTGCCTGTCACATTCTCCTCCATCTCCCGGCAGAATCTGGCAGCCTCCTCCTCCCCAGATAATCTCCTGCAGTTTTCAAGATCACCTTCTCACTTTTCTCTTGCTCCCTGATCATACATTTCAGTTTCATCTCTACATGTGTAGTACTCCAGGCCTTGGCTCTAGCCTCTCTTCCCTTATCTGTGTACCCTCTCTCCTACCCAGGGAATGTTGTGGAACACCAGTTTTCTAGCTAGCCTCACAAATTTGTATCACCAGTTGTTATCATTTTTCTGTGTCTTCAAACTGTTTCACAGCTGCTCAAGTCAGCATGTTTGCTAAGACATCTAACAGGCATCCCGAAGAGTTTCAACAAAGCCGAGCTGTTCCCCAGCCCTCACTTTTCCACTTCCTCGTCTAGACTCCCCAACCTCAGTAAGTGGAAATCCCAAAGTATGAGGCAAGGTCTTGTCAAAAGCCAGAGTTATATGTGTTGTTTTAACAGTGAATTTTTGTTATTGCTTTTGTGTTTTTGTACTGGGGATCAAACTTGGGAGCTTGTGCTTTGGAGGCAGAAACCAGAACCACTGAACTAGATCCTCAGCCCTAATGAACTGTTAACTAACTATACAACCTTCAGTTGGATGTTAAGTGCTAACTGGAAAGGTAAATAAGACACTGTGCAGGCAGCAACTGCGGGAACCAAGTGTCAGTCTTCTGCCTGAGAGAAGAAACGGAAGAGGTTGGAATTACTGACCTTTAGAAACATGACAGGAAGACCTTCCAGGTCTGAAGCTCAAGAAAGAGCCCTCAGGGGCCGGGGAGTTAGCTCAGCGGTTCCGGCGCCTGTCTTGCAAGCGCAAGGACCCAGTTCGATCCCAGGTAACCACATACAATACTGAGCGTGGAGACTCACTCCCAGCAGCAATCAGTATCACCTACCACAGTGCCGGGCGTGGTGGCTCACGCCGGTTATCCCAGCACTCGGGAGGCAGAGGCAGGAGGATTGCTGTGATGTGAGTTTGAGGCTGAGCTCAGGGCCAGCCTGAACCACAAAGCGAGACCCTGTCTCAATAAAACCTAAATAAAAAAGAAAGAGGCCTCTCCGTGGTTGGAGTTTTTGTCTCTCAAGGAGGGCGTGATAAGTTCCGTTCTGCGAGTGCTGGAAAAGCCGTATTCAATTAGACTCCATTGCCATGGCGAACAGCTGCCACTGGGCGAAAGAAGCATTGCCGGGTAGACGTGCTCCGAAGCAGAGGCAGCCAGCCATAGTGGCACATATCTCGAGTCCCAGCACCTGGGAAGCTGAGGCAGGAGGAATTGCGGGATTTGAAGGCCAGTCTGAACAACATAGTGAGACCTTGTCTCAAAAAACAAACAAAAAAAGAAAAGAAACAAGAAATGGATCAGGAAGAGTAAGTCCCCTGGGTTTCCCAGCCGTCCATCTCCTTCTAGCACCCAGAAAAGGCAGGACTTAACAGGCAGCTAGCTAACAAAGCAAAACGTGGTCTGCGAGTCCCAGCCCTGGCATCAGGGTGAGTTCAGAGTTGAAAACAACAAATAACCTATTGACGGTCACAGCCACCGGCCTGGTCAACCAACCCAAAAGCTTAGATATGATCACTGTTTCCTCTTTCTACTCCTTGTGTCCAATCCATCACCACACCCTGAAAGTTCTGCCTCCAAAATATATTCTAAATTTATTTCTTTCCCCTGTCGGCACTACCACTCCCAACCCAACCCCTGTCTTCAGTGTGGATGATTACAGTGGTCTCTCCTACCTGGAAGTCTTTCTTGCTTCCCGACTCCTAAAAATCTACTTTTCCCATAGTAACTTCAATGTTCTTTTTATACACACTTCAAAGTTTCTAGATTATAATTGAGATCAAAACAGTGTGTGTCTTTCTGGGTCTGGCTTCCTTTATTTAGCATAATGTGTTCCTGGTTGCTCCACGTTGTCACTAATTGCAGGATCTCCATTTGTAAGGCTGAATGATATTCTGTTATGTGCATATACTTACACATATGTGCGTGCCACGTGACACGTGTGTATCTCACAGACTCACTCACGTCCGTGAACACTTAGAATGGGTCCATATCTTGGCTATTGTGAATGATGCTACAAGACACTTTCGTGACTTCATTTCCTTTGGGTACATACCCAGTGAAGATTGCTGGACCATCTGGTATTTTTACTTTTAAGTTTCTGCAGAACTATGATAGTCTTTTCAATAATGATTATCAATAAATCATTAATTAATGATTAATTAATCTTTTTATCATTAATCTTAATGATAATTAATCTTTTCAATAAATATACCAATTTATATTCCCACCAACACCATGTAAGGTTATGTTTTCTCTGTACCCTTGCCAACGTTGCTCCTTTCTCTCTCTTTCTCTCTCTCTCTCTCTGATACATTCTGGCAGGTATGAGGCGATATCTCACAGTGGTTTTGGTTTGTATTTATCTGATGACATCATTTTGGGGGAACACCTGAGAGAAAGGAAAGGGAAAGAAGGAGAGAAAAGAGAAAAGGAAGAACAGAGAGAAGTGATAGCAGGGGGAGGGAGAAGAGGGAGAAGTAGATAAAAGTGTACAAACTTGTAGTTAGGTGGATGAAGCTGTCTGTAGATCTAGTGTACTGCATAATGACTACAGTTGTTAATACTGTAGTGCATACTGAAAATTTGCTGAGAGTACACTTAATATACACACATACACAAAGGTAACTGTGGAGGGTGATGGGCATGTCAATTTGTCTGACTCTAGTAGGCATTTCTTTGTGTGTATCAAAACACCATGTTGCATGCTTCAAACTATACCTAGTAAAATAGCAACATAAACACTGTAATGGTTTGCCATTGTGTGTGTGCATGTGCTATACTGGGGACTGAACAGAACAAGCCCAAGCTTGTCACTATGGTTCAGGTTGCCTCTAGGACTGGCTTGTGCAGATCACTCCAGCTCCCCTGGCCATCTTTTTTTTTTTTTAGGTTTTTTGAGACAGGGTCTTGCTTTGTAGTTCAGGCTGGCCCTGAGCTTAGCCTCCAACTCACATCACAGCAATCCTCCTGCCTCTGCCTCCCGAGTGCTGGGATTATAGGCGTGAGCCACCATGCCCGGCACTGTGGTGTGTGGTTACTGGGGATTGAACCCGGGTCCTTGCACTTGCAAGACAGGCGCCAGAACCACTGAGCCAAATCCCCGGCCCCTTTCTATTCTTTGATTACACAAGCATTGGGCTTTCCTCTCTCTCTCTGTCTTCCTTCTGCCTGGGCCCCTCTTCCTCTCAATCCTTCTTAACAGGGCTGGCTCCTTCTCTTTTCTCTGTGGTACTGAGGACTGGACCCAGGATGGCATAGTTACTAGGCAAGACCTCTACCACTGACCTACATTCTCAGCCCTTTAATTTTCTTTACTTTGAGACAGGTTCTCACTAAAATTGACCTCAAATTTGCAGTCCTCTTGCCTCTGTCTTCCAAGTAGCTGGAATTACGGACACATCACCCTGCAGCTGGCTCCCTAACATCTCTCACATCTCAGCTCAGATGTTACCTCCTCTCATGAGGTTTCTTCATCGAAATTCCTGTGCTTTCAAGGCAATTAAAGCAATCCTGCTCTTTCTTTTTTCCTTGAGCCACTAGAATGTGAGAACAGAGATGTTTTATTTGTCTCTTCACCTTCAGTATCTGGGAGAAATTCAAGCAGACAGAAGTGTCTAACAAATATTTATTCAGCTGGACAGGATGGTGAACCTAGTAATCTTAGCACTCTAGGGGACTGAGGCAGGAGAGTCTCAAAGTTAAGCCCAACCTCCGCAACTTGCCAATTTAGCAAGATCCTGTTTTAGAACCCAAAATGTTCTGGGGTTGTAGCTCTGTGCAAAGGCCCTAGGTTTAATTCTAGTACCACACACACACTCACACGAAGTGAAACAAAAGTAAACATTTGTTTTGAATTAACAAATCTCATTTTATTCTGATAACAATTTTTCCAATGGCAGAAAAATAAAAATTTGAACCTCCATTGTTTGCTGTCAAAACTCTTAAAGTTAATGGCACATTTTTAGCCTTTAATTTGTAGATGCTACACTTGGATTGCATGCATCTCCAGAGGAACTATAATTAAAATGTTCCTTTCATCTCTTGAGGGAAAATGAATCTATTGGCTTTTTATGATCAACTGTTTTACCTAGAAGCAGGACTTTCACTGCAAAATCCATCTGGGAGGAAATCACTAGGCCAGCTTTCTTGAATGAGCATGGATAATTATTTCAAGAGTATATAATTTTTCTAAATGTCAACATCCACAGAGAATAACATTGTGACATAAATCTTCCTTTCTGGAAAAGCAGACCAAGGATTGGATACAGATTAGTACACGGAACACCGTTGGTGCAGCTGAGTTTCACCTCACATATTTCTGCTGATCACATTAGGCTGCAGCATCTCACAGATCCTCTTTCTGCATGACAATGCTCGAGTTCACATGAAGAAGCAAGGAAAACATTCCCAGATCTTCTATCACTTCTAAAAATTCAGGTTATTACTGTGGGAGGCACTTCACAGAGGAAGAATCGGCATTATCTCACGTTTCCCAGGAGGATGCCAGCCATAATGAAAGGCTGCCAAGAAATACAGTACAGGACTTTATTTCCATCAAAGAACTACTCGAGGGAAATGGAGCCAGGGGTGTTTCCCATTGCCCCGGGCTCCAAAGCCCTTCTAAATAGGTTCATTTTAGTTCCTTGTATATTACCCAGAATCAAACTGGAAAATCTCTACAAGATCAAATAGTAATATGTTCCTAAATTATGGGATTATTTTCTGCTCTTCAAGCAATTAAAGTATCTACATGAATTAGCCATGAGCAAATATTTCAAGACACATCCTACACTCATTCCCTGGCCTTGTGTCAAGCTGACAGTCCTTCATCTTGCTAAGATTTACCACCAAAACATACACGATTTGCACAACTCTTGGCTTTCTGGTCATTTCTTCCCCTAGAAATTGGCTTAACAAAAAGAAATGGAATAAAAGCAACCTGAAATATATCTAATGGGAGAGATGAAGAAAGAAATTGTCTATTGCCTGAACCACAAAGCGAGATCCTGTCTCAAAAAAAAAAAAAAAAAAAAGGGCTGGGGAGTTAGCTCAGTGGTTCCGGCGCCTGTCTTGCAAGCGCAAGGGCCTGGGTTCGATTCCCTGGTAACCACATAACAATACTGGGTGTGGAGACTCACATCCAGCAGCAACCAGTACTACATACCACAGTGCCGGGCGTGGTGGCTCATGCCTGTAATCCCAGCACTCGGGAGGCAGAGGCAGGAGGAATGTGATGTGAGTTGGAGGCTGAGCTCAGGGCCAGCCTGAACCACAAAGCGAGACCCAGTCTCAAAAAACCTAAAAAAAAAAAAAAAAAAAAGAAAAGAAAAAAAAAAGAAATTGTCTGTTAAGAGCAATACATAAGAGGGCAAGCATGGTGAAGAATATGTTCTGATTCTCAAATTGTATGTTAAGAAGTCTAGCCTTGGGCCGGGGAGTTAGCTCAGTGGT
>PVIR01033391.1:0-17935 GCA_004026965.1 Petromus typicus | reverse complement strand
TTACGCATGCCAGGAATCACTTCTGAACTAAATACCTAGCCCTCTCAGTTGTGTGTGTGTGTGTGTGTGTGTGTGTGTGTGTGTGTGTGTGTGTGTGTGTGTGTGTGTGTTTTAATTGATTTATTGGTACATTTTAAATATGCTTTATGATCACATCCATCACTGAGAACCTGCACCTGTGCATGAGCTCAGGTGTGTTTCAGAAGCTAGATTCTTTTTTTTTTTTTTTTTTTTAGGTTTTTTGAGACAGGGTCTCGCTTTGTGGTTCAGGCTGGCCCTGAGCTCAGCCTCCAACTCACATCACAATCCTCCTGCCTCTGCCTCCCGAGTGCTGGGATTACAGGCGTGAGCCACCACACCCGGCACTCAGAAGCTAGATTCTTAAGCTTACATGAATCATCATCTAGTCAAAGTTTCAAAGGTTATTTTAAATCTTGTCTAACAACAGTATTATATAGAATTGCCTAAAGCATTTTACATGTCCTGAAACTTCTTTAAAAGCTTTAGCTCTGTTGACTCATTGGTAAAATATACATATGCACTATAACTAATGCTAAAATCATTTTAATAATGAGGAATCCAAAACATAGGCACTGTAAGCACTTTGATTTAGTAGTCATAGCTGTGAAGTTCTAGATTTGGAATATTTGTCACCACAAAATGTCATTTATTTGTGAAAATTAATAAAACATTATTTTATTTTTATTTTAACCACATTAGTTAATAAATTAAAAGAAGCTCTTTGTCTTCTCTATTAACAATATTTAACTTTTTAAAAATGTTCTTTACTTCTACAATTTAAATGATAAGTAATTTAGGATTTGCTTGGTTTTTAATATTCTTACTTAAAAAAAAGCTTCACAACCTTATGCCTATCATGAAGATATATCTTATTTCCATTATATTATCCTAGTAGACTGTGAAAGCCATTCCTGTGGCCTAAGGTTGTTCGGCACACTCTTCCCACACAAAGTACTTTGATCATAAAAGTACACAGATTATCCTGTGATGTTACTTCCTTTTCCTCCACCTCTTCTCTTTCTCATTCTCACTCTAGCATGATGAGAAATGTCAATCGTAACTTATTCATCTTTGTAAATTGTTTTACTGTCAGCAGGGTGCTTACTCATAATTCATTAAGAATTCTGTCAAAATTGAATCATGCTGCCCTCAAAATGTTTCCCAGTGCTGTTTCAACCAAGAAATTGGAAAAAAAACCAATGTTTTTGAAACTCCTTTATGTTTACAAATTAAGCACAAAAATTAATTATGTAATATACTCAAATATTGCTTCAATAACGGCATTTCTTGTGGCAACTGTGAAGGTCAAAACCGTAGATGGAATATGTTCTCTACTTTATCCTCAATTATAGGTCAGTAGAATTTCTCAAACATCAAGAGGTTCAAGAGATGTGCAGTAATAATTTGTGCAATTATAAAATGTTTTAAGGTATTTCTCCAACGTGTGCTGAATCCTAAAGATTTGTGGTTCTCAGAAATACATCCAGCAATTAAGAATGATGGCAAGATTAGTGAGTGAGAATTAATCAGTGCCAAAAACTTAGAAGTGGTATATTGATTTGCACTAAGAAAAATGTAAAACTACAAAGCCAAGAGTACCCAACTGCTTAACTTTAGAAGCCATAGAACTGATTTAGTATAAGAGAGGGCAGTAAATTTAGCAGAACTTTTCATAAAATAGAGATGTGCATGGAACATCCAAAGTATTACCTAATAAATTGAACTACTGTAGAATTTATATGGCAGTTCTCCCTTTTATAATTTAATGGGTAAAGTTCTGACAAAAACTTACAGGAATATATGTATCATTATCATATACTGCCTGGGAAAATATTATGAGATATGCACTTTTGGAGAAAGTAACAGACTATAAAATTAAATATACAAGAAGTGCCAAAAGTCTTGGCTTATTAAATTGTAGTTTTATACTACAACATTAATGTATGTTATTAAGAAGTTTTCCTAGTAAATGCCTATATCATGTTTTAAAGATAGCTTCCATGGATCACTTGGTTTTACAAATTGCTAAAAGAGCAAAGTTTGGGGTAAAATATATCTAATTTACTATCTTATTTATGAAACTTGTAATTTGTATATTTATTGATGATTTTATTGAAATTATATCTCCTTATCATTGAACATGTTTCTCTCAGAGATCTGAGGTTTTACTTCTAACTGAGGAATATGTTTTCAATCACTTCACTCTTGTATGTATCATTATAAAGAAGTTTTTCTTTTGGATTTTGATACAGGTTTTCACTATCTAATCCAGGCTGGCCTCCAAATTACAGTCCTCCTGCCTCGGCCTTCCAGAGATGTAACACAATGCCCAAATAGGAAAGGTGAATTTAGGCACTGTCACTGCATTTATCTTCTCTTCCAAAGAGTGTATACTTTATGACAATCCTTAATTCATACTGATCCATAGAAATATTATAAAGAAATTTCAAACAGTTAAAAGTTACAGGCTGTTGTCATCCTAATAATACCACTATTAAATAGGAATTTTACTTTTATTACACTCAAGTTATATGAAATAAAAGGAATCGTTTTTGTTGTTGTTGTTCTGTATTCTGTTTCTTTTTTGTGACAAGGTCTCACTCTGTAAGTCAATCTGGCCTCAAACTCAAAGCCTCAAATCCTTCAAGGCTTGTGAATTCTGAAATTGCAGCGTTGTGCCACCACAATGCTAGGAAAAAACATTTAAAATATGTATATTCACTAATATTTAAGATACCAATAAAAACTTCTTATTAATGGCTCAGGGACAGTAAACATATACATATATATATATATATATATATATATATATATTATTTTTTAATTTTTATTTTATTTTATTTTTTAGGTGTTTTGAGACAGGGTCTCACTTTGTAGTTCAGACTGTCCCTGAGCTCAGCCTCAAACTCACATCACAGCAATCCTCCTGTCTCTGCCTCCCAAGTTCCTGGGATTACAGGCGTGACCACCACGCCCAGCATGTGCTGCTGATTGCTGCTGAGTGTGAGTCTCCATGCCCAGTATTGTATGTAGTAACCAGGGATCAAACCCAGGGCCTTACATTTGCAAGACAGGTGCTGGAACCACTGAGCTAAATCCCCGGCCCCAGTAAACATGTATATTAAGATGGCTAATATTGACAACTCTAATTATAAATCTCAGAACTAAATATTTGTATATTATTAGTAGAGGAAGCAGTGGATAATGACCTCTGATCAGTTGAATGAGGAGCTTTGATGTCTCCCTAGCTGTCACCTGATGACAGTTGTGGTTTTTGTACCACAGGGGCCGATTTGCTCCTTGTGAGTGGAGTGGATATGGTATAGAGCCAGAGCCAATAAGCTGTGAAACACTAAACCTACTAAGAGGAAAACTTCCCTTACTAGGGAAGCTAAATTCTGGCTGTATATGTAAAGATATATTTGTGATTTTTCATGACATGGAAACATTAGTAATAAAATATTTATAAAAGGTTTTGGAATTCACCATTCTCTTTGGTAGAATTCCAGCAGTGTTTCAAAGATCCTTTTCTCTAGTGTCAGCAACCACAGGACCAATTCAAGGTTAGCCTATTTAACCTACATTTAAATAATTTGCAAAGTTTCCTTATTTTTTGATGAGGAAATAGTTTTTATATTTTGTCTCATAGAGAATGAAATCTTCCATATTTTTTAGGTCTCTTGGATTTTGTTTTTGGTAGAAATACTTAGGTAATCATCCCAAAACTTGAGCTCATTTTCTTATTTCTGTTTCCCTTCAGGTCAGTTAAGCTTGAGTCATGCTTCTTTGTGACTTATAAGCTAAATTTTTATTTTCTATTTATTTTTGGTACAAGTGATGGATAAAATCTTGGAGTTTTTTGTTGGTTTGTTTATTTTTCTGCTTGATTTTAGTTCTTCCCTTTTTATCCTCTGTGTAATCCCCACATTACGTTAACACCATGAGACCGAAAGCTGTGAAAATATCTCACTGGTCATCACATTAAAAAGGTGTTTTATTACTTATCCATCTTCCACAAAACACTGATTTCTATTATGATTTTTAGTTTTCCTCATTTAAATTGGAGTTCCCACATGAATGACCTTTTTTATAAAACACTCTTTATTTTTAAATATGAAAAATCAAAATATATTTGTATAAACTCCTTCAACATACTACAAATTATATAACATCATTTACTTCATATAAAATTAGTCAGATTAATTCCTCACATGGTCACTTTCCAAAAGATACTTTATCATTCATATTTTTTAGATGGATATCATAATATTAACTAGTGCCCTCCCAGCACTAGGGTAGAATACTTATTTACTTACTTAATATGTTGCTAGGTTCAATCATCAGGCTGCCTTCCACACACCACTCTTAGTTTTAAAGAATTAGGTTTTTGTTTGTTTTCTTTTTTTTTTTTCTAATGCTGAAAGCTAAACCCAGTGCCTTGCCTGTGATAGGCAAGTGCTGTACCACTGAGCTACATCCTCAGCCTAAATAAATATGTTAATGAATATTATATGAACATCACATTTAAACATTATAAAATTAACAATTTTGGATAAAAATTACATGTAAAACTACAATAGATTATAGAACGCCCAGCCCTAAGCATGTTGAACACCAAAATGTTTTTCTCATGTAATTAGTAACTTAAGTTACATTTTCTCTTTGATATATAGAAATATGAGACAAAGTAACACCTGTACATATTTTTCATTAAAGGTAATAGAATTAAATCTAATGATCTTAAAGAATGTCATTATCAATACTAAGACGTGAACTTTTAAGATATTACTTTTATCTAGTGTGTGATAGGAATTTTGTACTATTTAATTATGTACTCTAAGATCATATATAATTTCACAATATTCATCTATACAAATATTTAATTGGAATACCCTGCTCTTAAATAAAACTATAATTAAAATACTTATAAAGCTGTTGCTAATATTAGGCAAAAAATAATTTACTAATATTTGTCCTTTACTAGTATTATTTGTAATTTACTACTAATAAAGCTGTAGCTAATATTAGGGAAAGTAATTTACTAATATTTGTATTTTACTACTAATATTTGTAATTTACTAATATTTGTCATTGTTTAAATAAAATGTACAATGAATATTTTTTTCATGATTCTACTCATTTATTAAGAGGGCCCTGTGAATCAGAGCAGAGTCTTATTCTGAGGTAACATAATTATTACAGTAATAAAAGAAGTCTTCAAACCCCTGTTAAATTCACAGTCTGTCAGGATAGACAAGCAAACACAAAATTGAATAAAAATATGTAATTTTAGAAAAATATAGTGTGTAATATAAACATTTGATAGAAATGTGTAACCTAGTTTTGAAAGAAGTTCTGGAAGATATTCTACGATAAATGATACAAAATGTCTACTTACTCATCTTTTCAATGGAAGCATGTGTACAAAATAAGTGGAACTTAAAATTTAAATGAACTTTTTTCTCCTAAAGAATGTTGAACTTGGTGTATTACTTTCTTTCTTTCTTTCTTTCTTTCTTTCTTTCTTTCTTTCTTTTTCTTTCTTTCTTTCTTTTTTTTTTTTTTCTTGAGGTACTCTGGAAAGTAAGACGCTGATTTTCAGTTTGTAGTGACTTTATTTAGTGATGATATTCCTCTTTAATGGTGATATTCTTCACTTGCGCATTATCTCCCAGTGAATCATAAGTGCACTTTATCCAGCATCATGACCTGCTGCCCCAGATTTCCCTGGGAATTAATAAGTGTCTGCCTTGGTCAGAACCTTTAAGCGGAATGAGGACCCTTGGTCCACACAGACACTGCCTTACAGGAAACGCCTGCCCACGAGGTCATCATTGCTGTTACTGTGTCGAGACCTACAAAGAATGATGAATAAATTACTCAGTGGAATTCTTTTCAATTCAAATAGATATTTTCTAACATACAAATTGAATCTAAATGTATTTTAATTCCAACATGTACTTTAATAGTGTTTATGTTTGTCACTGTATAATGTTTCCTATGTTTTCTAATTTTAGAAATGAAATATTACAGGAAAACTGTTGAAAAATAATTCTACATATCTAGAAGTCAAATGACTGGCGTCAAAATAAGCCATTAAATTGAATTATTCAAATACATTTATAAACATATAACCTTGTGTCAAGTACATGGACCAATAAATAGGAGGAAACAATTAAAATGAAAATGTCATGAGTGGAAATAATCATTTTCCAAATCAATGATAAACTTTGCTTGTATTTAATGGGAAATTTAAAAACAAATTTGCTTACATAATGGAAATGATTATTTTACTTTCTAATGAAAAATGGAAGTTATCTGTGAAGTTTTAGCTCAATCTCAAATTCACCATTTGCTATGATTAGCTTTCTTGAATCCATCTGTATATTGCCTTGTAATATATCCTCACAGAATCATCTGTTCTTTCTTTGCTATTTGGTTTATTAATTATAAGTTATTTATCAGCATAGCTACTATCAAGATTTAGAAATTTGTCTTTCTTGGGAAATCATGTATTTTGTCTGCATGTACTGAATTAACTTGTGCCTCATTCAAGTCAAGTTCTTGTTGCTACTTTTAGCAGATGTATTGATCATGAATGTGAATACCCTGACTGTAACTTTTTCTTTGCCATTTTTCAGTTTTTGTCTTTTGAATTTTTACTGTTAGAATTTCATATTCTGTGAAACTGCCTGACAATCAAACCAAAATAAACAGGTTCCCCTGTCTCAGAAACTTGAATATTCTCTTTTATTGGTCACACTTACAATAATATAAATATAGTGTGGTGATTCCTAATAAATCATAAAGTTATCATTTCTTTATGCAAGTTAGAACTCGTTGATACCTCAGCTATCAATGAATATTTAAATTCAATAAATAAGTGAAAGACTTGTTGTTTTATTTTGAGATTTGAAGGTGTGATCTATTCTACTGTTGTTAAGAGTTAGTTCTGACTCTTTTCCCCATAGTCTCACCTACTGATATGGATTTGGCATTTTGGGGCGGCCGTTGGATCCTGTGGGCACTATACTCATGGCTCTCTGTCTGTTTGGAAGTGGCTCCTTTTCCAAAGAGGTAGTAATCCATGGCATATCCTGGAAGAGTGCGGAATTTTTTCTTGGCTCCTCTTCGCCTTTCTCTGGATTCCTGTGCCATGCTGTGAGCAGCTTTCTCTGTCCAGGCCTTTCTGAAAGCCACTGTTGCCTTGGAGTTGATAAATCAAGGACTTAACTCTTCAGAGATGCCCAGGCAAACAAGAACTTTCCTTTAAGGTGTAGATATTGAGTACTTTTTATAAACAACAGCAAAGTGACTAATAACAGTGACTGTCATATATTTTCTGTGAAATGGGATCAGGATATGTAATGTGAAATCAGTAGTCTACAAAATTATAGCTAACTGGTGTAAATTAAACACATAAAAGATTACCTATGTTAGAATTATCCACTGACAAATGACAAATTAATATTTGTTATGTAATGGTCTACTTGTAATAAACAGATAATTATTTTTTAAGATGCCTAGTGTTTAAAAAAATTTTATAAATCAACAGCATAAATTTTCTTTCCTATGAGACACTGTTAATGAAATTGATAGATATGTAAGATTTGAAGCATGATTTATTTAAGTAGAATATGACTATCATAGGCAGTTAATAAATCCAGTCATATATAAAGTGGAAATGATTATTCGTGTTTTTAAACTTGATATTCAATGACTATATATAGCCACAATAAGTGAAAGTGTTTGATAACAATATTTATTTAAATATGTACTTATATTTAATAGTTGTAAGGTTATTTAAAAACTTTAATAATTTTGTCACAAAATATAATGAACTACTATTTGATTCAAGCTATTGAAAGATAATTGTTTCCAATTTTTCTAGACATTTTGCAGATAGAATCCATTCAACTTGAGAGCTTTGGATTAGACTTTTCATATTGTACCATGTTTTTAAAGTCTTTATATAGGGTTGTTGTTTCTCATAACATATCAAAGGAAGTGTCACTGAAAATACAAATTAAAAGCAAATTGTGTTCGAACAATAGTAACAGAGGTGTGTGTGTGAATGTGTGTGTGTGCGCACACGTGTGATTTTCTGTGCATGTTTGAGTATCTGTATGCACATGCATGAACATTTCACAAATATGGAGTCATTTTATCTAATTCTCAACGTATCAATAAAAGAATAGAATGTTAAGTCTATTCACTTTTGACAATACTGAAGGGTTGGCGCTGAAAACCAGAGTTACCCAGACAATTCTGTTTTAGCACGATTGCTTTACTAACCTTATCTTCTTCCATGTGTACATTTTTTTTCTTAAAGCAAAATCTGTAATACCATCATTCTACCTATTACTTATAATTCTACACTGATTTATTTACTTTCTAGGTAATTACCTACTCTTTGATATTTAGTTGTATTTAGGTAAACACAAAGGTTGGTATGTGCATTGAAATGAATGCAAGAAAATGGCTATAATGAGTGTAGCTTCTACTTCCCTAATCCTTTCAGTAGTCAGGCACCCCATGTAGTGAATATTTAATCCAGTAGAGAGCCTGAAGGAATACAGTTATATTGCCCCTGCATTTTTGAAGTTTTTCAAAGGTTCATATCATTATATCTTAGGAAAATTTGACCTATTTTCTATTATTAGGTGTGTTATTTGATAAGATTGAACAGAAAATTCTTGGCATATGTAAATGCCATACTTGATAATGCTGCAGCACTGTAAATTTAATTTTAAACATATTTTTATTTGTAAGTAAACAGAATGGTGTATTTTAGTGATCTCATACTTTTAAAAGTTTTGACTTTAAACACAAGGCTACAACTAGACAGTTCTTAAGAGGATAAAAACATGCCAAACTGTATCTTTAGTCATTTTGTTAACAAATATTAGGACAGCATTCTTCTTAGTAAAGACTTGTGATAAGATGGGCATTCCCCATGAACATAGCCATCTAGAGGTGTTTACCTCAATTCCCTGAGGTTGCAAAATGGTGACTTTTCAAATACATAATAAAATACTGGTATAGACTTCAATCACATGGCATAATCATCTCAGAGCAATTTCCCTTGGTGGGTCATTACTGCAGATAATGGAAGCATTTGTAATCTCTACATACAATTGGACTAAATGAAATTTGATTCCCAATTTCCTTCATAAGAGAATATTTCATAATATTGTCAGCACTTATTGAGCAATAACCTGGAGGGCTGACCCTGTACAACAGTGAGAAGTGCTCTGTCATCTCTTTTAGCACTGCCTCTAGAATGTATATTCCTGCAAAGTGAGCATTGAAGCAAAGTGCAAATCCAGATGTTGGGGAAACCTAGTGCTAAAAGAGCTGGTGAGGATTTTTTCCCCTGAGGCATTTGCAACCAACATTAAAAAAATATAACCTAATTCTATGTGGAAGGGAGAGTGCTGGCTACTGCAGTCACCTTCTGGCCAGGCTGAACCAAGGAGACATTGAGACTAGAGCAGAAAGTCTTAAGGAGAAAAATGTGGCTGATGAAGGAAACAGTAAACAAACAAATATTTGTAATGAGCAAGTGTTAATACAAACTTTGTCAATTTAACAATATTAAATATTCTTAACAGTTCAGTCTTAAATCACTACAATGCAAGGTCTTCTTGTTTTTTGTTGATTGATTTTTTAAGCCATTTCTTTAAATTCAACATTTCATTTGGCTGCATATGGTGTTTTGATATATGTATACATTATCTACTACTTAAGTTAGGGTGAAAATATCTATATTCTTAAAGATTCATTATTTCTATGTGGTAAACATTTTTGAACTCTTTTCTTCTAGCCTTTTGAAATAAATTGTACATTATCTATTACTCCTCTATGTGCAATATCACACCAGGACTTACTCCTGTCTACCTAACTTACTATACATTAATCAACCTTTTTGCATCACTTTGAATGTCCTAGTCTAGTATTATTTTAGATTTCCTAGTCTAATGTAAAATCTATTCTACTTGTAAGTTTTATAAGATCAAAGTTGAGAGAATGATTGATGGGGCTAAGATTTTTGCAGTTTTTAGAAGTCTTTAGCACAAGTATCAAATAAATGTCATAATTTTATTGTTGTTTTAAACAGCACCACTATTGCCATTCTAACACAGTCAAGGTTTTTAGGATAGGGTCTCTTATATGACTATCTTATAATGTTTTGATGAAACAATCTACAGAAAATGATTGGCTTGAACACAATCCTATTCTCCAACACCCTTTGTACCGTTCTGTGTCTCACACACATGCAGATAAAAAAAGTGACAAAATGAAAGTGGTATAAACATCATAAATATTTTGTGGAAGGATTGCTGCTGACTTAAAAATTAATCAAGATTTTTGTGAGAATTTTAATGATAGCAGAATATCATATCATTCTAAGTGATAACAAAAATATTTACTTTTTATATAGACTATCATTTTTAAACTTAGGAAATGTGTAATAAATAGCCTTTCCTGTGAATCTTTCATAAATTATGTAGTTGCATGTGTACATGATAGTTAATTTAGCAAAGGTTAATATACAATGGCATTTAAGTGATAATATGGATTTATTCAGTCCAAATGTCATGTGCTCTACTCAACTGTAGAATAATAGATAATGATGAGAACTCTAACGACTAAATATTTGGGGAATCTGGCCAATTGCACTGATATAACATATTTACCAGGCAACTATGATTAATTTGAGATAATTTTAAAGAATGAAGTTAAGCCTCTAATTTTAAATTTATTTTACATAACCTATGACTTGGCACAGAAAATTGAGTGCTGCTTCTAACCATTATCAGTTTATTATGCTTTGAATCTAGATATCCTCTCTCGGAACTATGTAATCTTAGGTGAGTAAAGCTAGTGTGATGCTAGGATTAATCATATGTGATTAGCAAATCACTACACGTGAGTGGTTGGTTTGTCCCCACCCTAATCCTTACCAGGATTTATCTTAATAAGATAAAGGTGCAGAAACACACTGTGCAGGTCCTCTTGCTACTTTTCTCTGTCTGCTGCCCACCCCAGTGACCTGTTGTTCTTCTGCCACTCTGGCTTGAGACAGCCAGTGGTGGTCTGAAACATCTTTCAACTTGGAGTCAAAGAAACCTCTCCCTCTCTATTAAAGTGGAAGATATTTTACCTCAGGAACAAGGGAAAAATAACTAACATAGAAATATGGTAACAGGAATGGGGGCCTTTGGATGATATTACCTGACCAAGTGGGTCAGGAGCCTTTGGAACTGGTTTGTGGGAAGGGGAAGTTAGGAAAGCTTTTAGAGTACCACCTGAAAAGTAGAGCTGGGGAGCCACGGATATAGCTCAGTGGTTCCGGCGCCTGTCTTGCAAGTGCAACGACCAGACTTCAATCCCCAGTAACCACATACCATACTGGGCATGGAGACTCACCCCAGCAGCAACCAGTACCACATACCACAGTGCTGGGCGTGGTGGTTCACGCCTGTCATCCCAGCACTCGGGAGGCAGAGACAGGAGGATTGCTATGATGTGAGTTGGAGGCTGAGCTCAGGGCCAGCCTGAACTACAAAAGCAAGATCCTGTCTCAAAAAACCTTTAAAGGGCCGGGGAGTTAGCTCAGTGGTTCCGGCGCCTGTCCTGTAAGTGCAAGGGCCTGGGTTCGATTCCCCGGTAACCACATACAATACTGGGTGTGGAGACTCAACCCAGCAGCAACCAGTACCACATATCACAGTGCCGGGCATGGTGGCTCATGCCTGTAATCCCAGCAATTGGGAGGCAGAGGCAGGAGGATTGCTGTGATGTGAGTTTGAGGCTGAGCTCGGGGCCAGCCTGAACCACAAAGTGAGACCCTGTCTCAAAAAAACCTAAAAAAAAAAAAAAAAAAAAAAAAACCTTTAAAAATAAAGTAGAGCTGGGACAATGACGCTGTTCTCTATGGGAAGTTCTGGTCAGAGCCCAGAAGACCAGAGTTCCAATAAAGATCAGACTCAAGAGAGTTTCACTAGGCAGAAGGACTGCTCTGCCCGTTGAACTCTAGCCAATGTCTGCTAGGGATTGGCAGAAAGATTTTTCACATTTTGTTTGTGTCTGGAGACTTTTCCTGAAACTGAGATTAAGGACAAAGGACTAATTAACCTCGTAGAAAATAATTGAAGACCATCTAATATTGAAGTGATAGCATGGCTACTGTTAGGATCTGTTAGCCTGATTTATGTTGAGAATCAGAGTAAAGATCTCAGCAGAATAATTTAAAAATGGTTAGAATTTGGCTAGAAAGGACATCCAGTAAAGCTGTAGAGCAGAAGGACTCCACCCTTTGCAGCCTCAAAACTGAAAAATTGCAAGACTTTGCTTTGAGAAGAGGAGCCTCAAGACACCATGTTCCAGAATGGTAGCAGCCACCCCATGTTCCGCTAGGAAAGGTGTTACTTAGGATGTGGTTCAGAGGGATTTGAACAGTGCAGCCAAAAGAGAAGGAACAGTATCACTACTGTCCAGATGGCAGTAGGCTTTGGCATCATGGACACAGCACTGGTTTTAGGTGTGTGAAGAATGGAAGAGTCTAGGGGTCAGGAAAGCTTCTACCTAGGTTTCAGAAGGAGGCCTGGGACACCAGGCAGTGTGCCTCTGAGAGGGCAGTGTGTGAAGCTGTGAGTGGGAAGCCAAAGGTGCAGTGGAGACCCCAGGCATTTGGAGAAGACAGGAGCATGGATTGCCTGATGAAAGGTGCAAGGAGGGAGAAGATCCAGGGCAAAAGAGAAGCCATAATAAGTACAACCATGGGAAATGCTGCGGGAGTAGGACTACGCCACCCCGTGCATGCTACAACTGGCCACAATTGCTGAAGATGCTGGAAGTGGAAATATGGATGGATTGTTCTGCTAGATTTTGGACTTGCCTTGATTCTGTTCCTGATTATCCCTCTATGTGTAACTTTTGGAGTAGAAATGTCTGCCATGTGCTGTTGAATGTTGAAAGTGTTTAACTTTCTTTTTGTGTGTACAGAGGCTGCAGCTCTTAAGTGTTCTCTGAGATTTATGGCAAGTTCTTAAAATGCTTAAGCAGTGCTGTGTTTGTGATCAATGTGTTTGGCTCACTGATTTCTGTTTTAATAAGCTTATGGTCTAAGAAGGTGAAAAAACTTTACTGCTAATTGTTAAGTAAACCAACTAGCAATTGAGTTCCTCAAGACTAATACTAGAGAATAAAATTTCAGAAAATATTAAAATAATGGATATAAGAAAAAATTATATATTACTGTAATAAATTAGCCAGGCATTATACACTATAATTCTTTAAAGTCTATTAATTCTCAAAAAAGCAAGAAAATACAAAGATAATATAAAAAGTACATAGACAAAAGGTTTGCATTTGCCCTTAGTACTTAAACAGTATGCTTTTAAAATTATGAAATAAAGAAGCATAAGAGAAGTGAAACTTTTGCCCATGAGACTAGAAATTGAAACAGCAAGAGAAATAGTTGAAAAAAAAGGTATCTAGAAATGTAATCCTTTCCTGTATATTTTAGTGCATCTTATTTGAGAGAACAAACAAGTTGAAGTGTCATCTAAAGTGTCACAAATACTTGAGCTGATACTTTATGTATGGAAAAATGTGAGAGACAAATATAGTAGAAAGACTCCTAAGGCATATATTCCCAAAGGTTTAAGAACTAAAGAAGCAGATGGCTGTCAGTGCAAGCTGGATTGCATGGCTCTTGATGTCTCAGAGTTTCAGTATCTCTACTAATAAAGAGAAAGAGTCTTAGAAGTATAGAAGAAACTCTTTGGAATGGATATGAATATTTCAGGCCACTTGAGAAGGAGATTAACTCCTTGGAAAATCATAAATAGAATTAAAATTTTCAGATTAATGTAGCTCAAAGTTAAACAGAAGTTCAGTTACTATTTTTTAATTGAAATCTTTATTGGTACATTACATACATATACGCATCATGATTGCACTCCATAATGGGGATTTGTACCAGTATAAGACACAACTTAATTCTCATTTTTCCCGTAGCCCTACTCACCCACCAATTACTATTGATTCAAATGTTTCTGGTGCTGTCCTGCCCCCCCCCACATACACACACACACTTGAGCATTAAGAAATATAGCCAGGCTTTGATGAACCAGGCAATGAGAATGTGTCTTATATTAAACATGTCGAGAAGTGAGACTTCAGAGATGTTCTCATAATCACGTGATCACGATCCCTTTTCCTGACATTAATACCTCTGTGAGTGTAACATCCATTGCCCAGCTAGCTTAAGAGAACATCTGAAACTCTTCTCCTGGGAAAAGACATAAGCCATTTTCTACTTAAATCCTGCTGGGGAGACAGAATTGTAAATGACACAGGTAAATCTGCTTGAATAGGTCCGATAGCCATACGGCTAAGAAACTTGTGATAGAAAAAATAAGTTCAAAGAAAGTGTACTAGAATCTCTCTTAGACTTAATTGTAATGTCTTTTAGCATGGAGGGGAAAGCAAAAGTTCTCATTTCAGAATGAATAATAGAATAACTTGAGGAATTACTATTAATATCTATACACTTCCTTTAAATTCTGATTTAGTTGAAACAGAATAGGATGGAATTATCAGTAAATGTTAAAGGCTTTCAATACTATCAATGAGAATGGTAATGATCATTGGTCAAAATTCGGAAATGTATTTGTCTGAGAACCCTTCCTAAAGTTGGAGTTATTTACATTGGTGGATAGTTGAGGCAAAAGGAACACAAATTATTCTATTTTCTACAAAACAGATTGTCTCAGTCAAAATAGCAAAATGCTTTCAATGGGAAGTTAAGCCTTTTATTGATATCTAGAAGAAAAAAATACTACAAAGACTGGAAATATTCAGTTATTTTAAAATTTACAAAGCGAAGTGAGATACACAATTCCTACCTTCTCATTTCTCCATTGTGAGCTCTAAAGTAATTTACTGCTTCTTAAAAGAACACAAAAATATTTTATGAACTAAAGGAGTATTCAGAAAATAGTAATCTTTCTGTTTTTAGTTTATCCAATTTATCATCCATTCTTTTCTTTATATGCCACACATGTAGTATATATTGAAATATATGCCTCATTTTGCTACCCATTAAATTTACCTGTTCTAAGAATTACTCATTTGAGTTGCATTTGAGGCAAATAATATGGTCTTCAATGGTAGACAGAAATGATAGAAGTCAATATTCTTCAAACCCCATATTTGAGATAACTCATTACAACTCTTCAAAGACAGTTATGTAAAGACTGAGAGAATGTTGCATGACCTCTTGGAGAAGACATCACATTTCCCCACTTTTACCAGCAGTGTCACCCATCACTATCACAATGCATGTGCCTGAGCTCTTCCGAGCATTTCCTTTACTATCCACCAAAATACCTTTTCACTCTCAGTATCCTGTGAACCTTTCTCTAAGTATTCTACTCATTATCTCTGTATCTGAAATGATTCACATCGAATTGCTTTGTGGCTTAGTGAGTGTTTGAAGTGTTCCTTATGCTAAAGTGACCTCACTGTGTCTCACTCACTCTTCTTTTTGCAACTCATTTGACAATTTCAGTATGGCTTTTAACTTTAGCATAAGTTTATTTCTTTTTAGATATAAGTAAGCAGTTATTGTATGACCCAAACATACATGTGTGGTGAACAACTCTAGTAATGAGATGCACAATATCTTCAGTGATAATGTGAAAAAAGAAACATAAAAATGATGTGGATTAAAGATATCCCCTTGCTTCTGATTAAATTATGGGGAGAAGGGAGAGGAAGAGAGACAGACAGACAGACACAGAGACAGAGACCAGGAGGAAACTATGTACATGTTTGATGTGAGGTAAAATATGGTAGAGAAGGAAATGGCAAATAGTTTAATGCTTTGTGGGATTTTTGAAGGATGAAAGTAAATACTTATACAAATGATATGAGTTGATTGATGATAGGTGTGGTTTTAAATATGTCAAAAATTTATAACTCTCTTTGCAATCATGGAACATCTTTCCATCCTCTTTGGTGTGGATGGTACTTAATGACTCAGTTCTGACCAGCACATCAGAGCTGAAACAGTAGTGTGCAATTTGGGAGTCCTTGAAGACTAGGGATGTTGAATCTTCCTCCTCGTTAGCACTCTTTTGGATCCTTCACTTTCCAGGCTAATATTACCCCCATGTTATACCATAAGGACGCTCAAGAAGCTCATGGAGAAGTTCCTGACCCAATAGATGAGATTTTTTTGTTAAATATTGTCGAATTCCTTGGCCTTAGAAATAATCAAGCCACGTGCTAATTATAATCATACAATATTCTGTTGATAACCAACCAGTTAAGCTACTTATGAATTTTTGATCTACAGAAAGAGTGCAAGAAATAAATACTTGTTGTTTTGCATCATTGTGTTTTGAGCCACTGTATTCTGGGTAACAATGTGCAGCAATAGATAATATAGCAGATAAGAAATAGGCATAAGTGGGAAAGGGTAGAGATGTTTCAATGTAGAAAAATATAAGTAGTCTACATTTAGAAAGATGTGTCATAAGGGACAAATGTTTTAAAATTCCAAAATATGGGCCGGGGATTTAGCTCAGTGGTTCCGGTGCCTGTCTTGCAAGTGCAAGGGCCGGGCTTCGATCCTCAGTGACCACATAAAATACTGGGTGTGGAGACTCATGCCCAGCAGCGACCAGTACCACATACCAGTGTCGGGGTGGTGGCTCATGCCTGTCATCCCAGCACTCGGGAGGCAGAGGCAGGAGGATTGCTGTGATGTGAGTTGGAGGCTAAGCTCAGGGCCAGCCTGAACTACAAAAGCGAGACCCTGTCTCAAAAATCCTAAAATAAAATAAAATAAAATAAAATTCCAAAATATGTCTTATCATATAGCTATTTCTTACAGATATGTAGTCAAGTTTACACTGTTTTTCATGGTAATAACTACTTTCATGTAAATGTTCAAAACTTTTCATTTTCTATTTACTGTACTTTCTGCCTAGTCACAAAAATCATACTGAATATAAAAAAGCAAAATAAATCCATAAAATTAATCATTAAGTATAATTCTTTATACTAAATATTTGGTATTAATTTTTAAATTTTAAAATTAAATCTTCAAGGTTTTCAAAAATACAGATATATAACTTTTGTCTACTGTTTGGAGTGCAATGGTAAGTGGATTTTATTAGTAAATAAGATACTAAAAAACAAATGTTAGGCATCATAGTTTTTAGTAGTGTATGAGTTATTGACCATTTCTATAGCAGTGTCTCTGGAAGAATTAAACATTGTGAAATTATTAACAGATTTACAATATATATGGCTATTATAAATATAATATTTAAATAAATTTTTGAAATTAACTTCAAAATTTAAATTATGTTTTATTCTTAAGTATCATTGTTTCACTAGTTCAGTGAATTAAAATCTACCTTGGCATTCCAAAATTTATTACCATAAAAGTGAAAGATGGTTGCCCTATAATTTATAACAAATTATGTTTTATCTTGAAAGGAATTTGTATTGAATGAAATGAGTCACCATATAATCATATTATTTATCTTAACCAGTGCTTTCTCTGTGTAGGTTCACGTGGCCATGTAATTAAAGTATTCAAAATAGGAAAGTATTTTAGAGAGGGCTTCATTTCTATTAACACCCCTGACTTCCATTGTTCCTGTATATACTGCTTCAAATGTTACTGTACCATGCAGGAATCAATTTGATTAATGCTACTGCTCATCACTTCACAGAGGCCAAATAGCTGACCTTTCTCCTTTCTTTTCTTCTTCCTTTAATCCTCTCTCTCTTGCTCATTCTCTTTTTTTAATTGTAAAAATTTGGGGGATAGGCATAGAAAGAAGGATGACAGAATGCAGAGAGAAGAATTTTTGCATATATTTTT
>PVIR01033390.1:0-17943 GCA_004026965.1 Petromus typicus | reverse complement strand
GCAAAAGGGACAGGAGAAACTGCAGAGGGACACGGTGTCAAGGCACAGACAGTAAGCCACGCATCCTTTACTGCTGGGGTAACGGAGAAAGCAAGTACCGGGGGATCTCAGCAGCCTGTGCCCACAACACGGCACTGACTCAGACGAAGAAGGCCACCATGCTGCTGAGGACAGGTGGCACATCGTGACCAGAGCGTCTGTAACGTGCCCCACGATTGTATGTGGTTCCATCAGAAGTCTTCAGAATGTGTGGTCGTGCATAATGTTTAAAAATGGGGCAACACATGCCAGTCATCCTGCACTCTGGGAGGCTGAGGCAGGAGGATCTCAAATCGGAGCCCCACCTAGATATCCCAGTGACTTACTGAGATTCTGACTTTAAATGAAAAATATGAAAGGAGGGCCGGGGATTTAGCTCAGTGGTGCCAGCGCCTGCCTTGCAAGTGCAACGTCCCAGGTTCGATCCCGGGTAACCGCCTACAACAATGCCGGGTGTGGAGACTCACGCCCAGCAGCAATCAGTACCACATACCACAGTGCCGGGCGTGGTGGCTCACGCCTGTCATCCCAGCACTCGGGAGGCCGAGGCAGGAGGATTGTGATGTGAGTTGGAGGCTGAGCTCAGGGCCTGCCTGAACTACAAAGCGAGACCCTGTCTCAAAAAAATGACAGCGATGGGGCTACAGTACCAGGTGATGGTCCGTGGCTCATCCTCCAGTACTTTAAAAAAATAGAGCACGTGTGTATTTGTCACGAGACGCATCAGCGCGCGCACCCTCCGTCCGTCGCGGGGATCGTGCTCGCGGTGGGGTGAGCAGCGCGACACCCCACACTCACCTTTCAGGCAGTAGTCCAGCTCAAACAGCTCACTGTCTTCCTCCTGCCTCTGCCAGTAAACCAGGTAGTGCGTGATGTTGCCGTTGGGGTCAGAGGGAGGCTTCCACTTCAGAATGATCTGGGATGAGGAGTTGGACACGGAGATGGGGTCCAGCGGGACCGACGGGTCTGCGAGGAGAAAGGGAACAGCACGCGAGTGACCGGGGCCGGGGGTGCAGGCCGCGGGGCAGCAGAGCCCACAGGAGCCAGGGCCCGCCGGCATGAGGCCCGGGCACCCACTAAGGCAGTGGCGGGTATGGTGTCTGGGTCTCCGCTCACTGCACCCCCAGAATTAGGAAGAGCCATCCTCCACCTGGGAACCCTCACAGCAGGAGGGAGGGCCGAGGTTTGTCCGGTAATGGAACCACACTGCTGTGAAACACCCAACCCATCCCAGAAAAATCTCAGGGAAGGAAGACGGGCAGAGATAAAATAAAGGAGGAAAATGTGGAAGCTAGAGGACAGCTACGTGGAACGATTCTTCTTTCTACTTTGCAAATATCTGAACATTTTTCAAAACGGGATGAAAAATATACAGCCATCCACATACTTACAGGATATGCCGCCCACCCGGCCTCTGAAGCCACATCTAACTTGGAACTCTGGGGACCACAAGTCTTTTCTATATGCCCACCTGACAGTTTAATCTACAGTGAGACAGCATACCAAGTCTCCGTTTCTTTGTTCTGGTTTGGGTTTTTTGAGACAGGGTCCCCACTTGGGAGATGTTCCTGCCTCAGCCTCCCCAGTGCTCTGAGTGACAGGCACGCACCACCCTGCCTGGCTTCCCGGGGTCCTTCAGAAGCCAGGAGCCACACAAAGATGCGTGTGAGAGTGCATCTCAGCAGGCCACTGGATCCCGAGCAAACTCAGAGCCAGGAGCGGAACGTACTGGTGGAGTCTGTCTGCACGTAGATGATGTCGCTCTTGGCCCCGTAGGTCCGGCGCTCGTCAGAGAAGGTGACCAAGGTCTTGACGAAGATGGCGTACTGGGTCCAGGGCTTGAGACCTCTCATCAACCACCCAGGGTGGGTCTGAGAGTTGGGGTCATTGGACCTTCCGGGTGGTTCAATGTCCACCACCGTCCAGCTGTTGGAGCCGCACGCATCCTGCCCGTCAAACTCTGTCACGTTCTGATAAGGTCTTTAGGGCAAAAGAAGGGGAAGGTTACCAAGATGAAGGCAGGACAGTGATACGCCTGGGGCAGGAGCCACAAATCAACCTGCTCTCTCACAGTGCCGAGCAGAGGCAACGGAGGGCGGGCAGAGACCGTGCGGCCAAGCGAGAGGCTGGAAGGCAGCGGCCTCATGGCCCGTGGGAACAGCTGGGACGACGGAAGCCACCCAAGAGTTACTTCGCGCCAGGAGTGGTCACAGAGGACATCCACACACGTCCGCAAAGGTGAAACTTTCATTAACCATCGTCACAGTGACTACCACTATCACGTCCTTTGACACTTCAGCTGGCTGCAGCGTGCCCACCTGTAATCCCAGCAGCCCAGGAGGCTGAGGCAGGAGGATCACAAATTCAGGATCACAAATTCAGGCCCAGCCGATCTCAAAATTTTAATTTTTCTTTTTTTTTTTTAAATTTGATTTTTTTCTTTTAGTATTTTGAGACCAGGTCTCGCTTTGTAGGTGAAGATGGCTCCGAATTTATTATGTAGCCCAGGCGAGCCTTGAACTCACAGCAATCCTCCTGCCTCTGCCTCCCGAGTGCTGGGACTACAGGCGTGAGCCACCACGCCCGGCACTGCGGTATGTGGTACCAGGATCAAACTCAGGACCTTATGTTTGCCAGGCAGACACTGAACCACTGAGCTAAATCCCCAGGCCTCAAAAGTTAATTTCTTTAAAAAAGAGCTCGAGGTGTAATTCAGTGTGAAGTCCTGGGTTCTATTTCCAGGACCAGGCAAAAAAAACCAACTCCAGCACGGGCCTGGCATGACAGGACACAACCGTGACCCCAGTGCTCAGGAAGCCGAGGCACAAGGAGCAACAACAAGTTCAAAAACAGCTTAAACCCCGCTGGAGGCCCCGTCCGAAAAATCTCAAGAAAAATAAGCAAAAAACTCGACACAATCAGATATTCAAAATGAGTAGGTATCGCTTATGGCTATAGCATCTGTCTCAGAGGCCGCAATGGTCTGGGGTTGGATGGTGGCGACCGTGGCGCCACACCGTGGCTGTACTTCATACCATGGAAATGGTGCACTTACAAAGAGCTATGGTGGCCAATCATGGTGGCACAGGCCTGGAACTCCAGCAGTCAGGAGGATCACCCCACCCAGGAGCTCAAGACCAGACTAAACCATACAGCAAGACTCGTCTTGGGCGAGGGAAACAGCTCAGTGGTTCCGGTGCCTGTCTTGCAGGCGCAAGGACCCGGGTTCGATCCCCGGTAACCACACACAATACTGGGTGTGGAGACTCACCCCAGCAGCAACCAGTACCACATACCACA
The DNA here is from genome assembly GCA_004026965.1 of Petromus typicus. NCBI lineage: Eukaryota > Metazoa > Chordata > Mammalia > Rodentia > Petromuridae > Petromus > Petromus typicus. The sequence goes on along the minus strand of PVIR01033390.1, from coordinate 14,604 downwards.
GTGCCGGGCGTGGTGGCTCACGCCTGTCATCCCAGCACTCAGGAGGCAGAGGCAGGAGGATTGCTGTGATGTGAGTTGGAGGCTGAGCTCAGGGCCAGCCTGAACCACAAAGCGAGACCCTGTCTCAAAAACAAAAAAAGAAAGGTCAGTGCTGACTTTGTGCACCATCAACTGACGGGATGGAAAAGAGGAACCGACGCCATGTTCTCCCTGGGGAAGGGGGCAGAGACGGACCCCAGGGCAGGTCTGAGCGGCCCCCACCACTCCCCTTGCGTCTGCTCTCTACTTACGCCTCTTTGTAGAAGAGCATGAATCCTAAGAGGTCCCTGAAGTCAGGAGGCCAGTAGGGTTCCCATCTCAGCAAGATCTTGTCAAAAGATGTCCGAATGTGAGAAAATTTAAGTAACTCATTTTCACCTAGGAAGTTAAAAAAAAAAAAAATCAAGCCGCTGCAGCACTGAATAATACGTCCCTGTCCAAGGTGACGTCCGGCCTCGCTCAGAGTGAATGGAGGGGAGGGCCTGGAACAACAGGCTGTGCCCCGGGGCCTCACACGAGCCAGGCTGCAGGCCAGATACTCAACTGAATGATGGGAGATTCAGCCTCTAGGAGGCTGAGGCAGGAGGATCTCAAGCTCCAGCCCAGCATAGGCAACCTGGTGACTGTGGGAGATCCTGCCTTGAAATAAACAATGGAAAAAGGAATATGGAAGTAGGAGAGTTCAAAAGCCCTGGGTTCTATTTCTAGTAGCACAGAGGGGACAGAGAGAAAGAGAGAGAGAGAGAGAGAAGGGAAGGAATTTTCAGGGTGAAATTTGTACAGACACAACATAACTTGCAAAGCCAGAAGACTATCACCCAACTGTAAGGTGCTGAGCTCTACGAGGACACGGCTCACTCTCCCTGCCCGGTGTAGCTGACTCCCAGGGGCGTCTGTCCCCGGCCACCTCGCCCCGTACAGGGCTGAGCAGGTCTCGGCCCCCCGCAGCCAAGCCCCGGAGGACAGTGTCCGCTGGAGACGGAGAGCACCAGGGCCCCACTCACAGGACGCCTGGTCGCCGTTGGTCTTCAGGGCAATGTCGTTCTTCTCCTGGCGCCCCTTGGTGCCCGACACTTCCTCCATCTTGTGGATCTCGGACAGACAGAGTTTGGGGTTGTAGTGGAAGAACAGCTTCCCCTGAGTGATCGTGAGGTTGTGCTTGCTCCAGTCCCACAGCTGCCGCAGGTTCTGGTTGTCCAAGGCGTAGAAGGAGTAGTTCCTGCAGAAACACACGGTACCGTCATCACCCCGCAGCCTGCTCCGCCTCAAGGGCTGGGCCCAGCGTGCTGACTTCGCTAGCTCTGCGGCTACAGCGATGAACGGGGGCCGGCGGATGGCACCCGGGGGGGGGGGGGGGTGCCAAACACAAGGCCATTACCCACGCGCCACACAACGTCAGGGCCCAAGACAGGACCACGATTTCAAACATGTAGCAGGAAACAAACAAACAAAAAAAAGCGTAACAGATCATCTGGATAATCTTCTTAAAACTAATTCCGTGTTGAAATGACACAGCACGGCCGGGTAAGCTGGGTGGTGAGTTTTTTTACGGTGTTTTCAACGTGACATTTGAAGACCACACTGGCGCCGAGGCCCAGCTCAGGCCAAACCGGAGGCCTGAACTCCACCAAAAAAAGCGCAGTTTTGCGGCAGAAAAGTCAACACGGGCCGCCGGGGAGTCGAGGAAGTGGCCCAGGTGTCTGACTGGCCTGCTCCGGGCCCTGCTGCATCCCCCGGGGACAGCGAGCAGAGCAGAGGCGGCCGTCCTGGGCCACGAGGGCCGCAGATGCCAGAGACCCACGTTCTCCACAGCACTGGGTGATTTTTTTTTTTTTTTTTGCTTTTTAGTTTTAAAAAATTTTAAATGTTTCTAATTCACAACTTTCCCAGTTCGCCTCTGAGTCACAAACACAAAAGAACCAAGTGACACCTACCCCATCTCCAAGATCTCCCCTCGAATCAGACGTAACTTCCGGAAGAAAGAAAGTGATACGAGAGCATAGGACCGGCGGATTTTCAGGAACCCCGAAATCTCTTCGATGAGACCGAGGTTGGCTTCCAGCTCTGCCGCCAGGTTGTCTGTGGGAAGGAGGGAGAGGCCGCCCCGTAAGTCTTCGCACACGATTTAATCCGCACAGAATTTCTCCTGCTGGGGGTTCGCCTGCCGGTTGCAAAGGATCTGACACCCGTCCCGCTCAAACAATCCAAAGTGTCTTCCAGTCCTCATCCGACCACGGGACCGGTGCACTGGCTCCTCCTCCGTCCAGAAAAAAAATAATCCCCACCGATCTGCTTGGTTTGCGGCATCACAATTTCTAGCCTTCCTTCCCCAGACCAGAAGCGTCTTAAAATGGCAACTTCCATCTCTGTCTCACAGGCTGGCGAGCGACAGCCCGCTGGCCCATTTCTGCCCATCTTACAAACACGACTGATTGGGACAGAGCCTGCCACGCGTCAACTGCGTACATGGCCGTGTTCGTACTAAAAGAGCAAAGCCAAGTTACGACGACCAGGGCTTCTCTACACAGCCGAATCCAGTTAGTTCTGGAACTCCGAGTCCCAAACTTGAAGACTCAACTAACTGAAGAGCACAGGGATCTGGGGAAAATACTACACGGAACACATACAGACTTTTCTGTGTTTAGGTCATTGCTTTTCTGTGCTGTAGGTCATTTCTGCCTAAAGTTGACTGCACAGGAGACCGGCCATTTGTACCTCCGGCACACGCATTGGCTGTCCCACGGCATCCAGAGGAGATGTAAAGTCCACGGGGGACACACAGGGGGTCTGTGGAAATATTACACTGTGGATCTGGGTACCCAGGGTCTTAGTACGGAGCCCAGGCTGGCCTTGAACTCAGAGATCCTCCTGCCTCAGCTCCCACAGTGCCGGGTTGACAGGCGTGAGCCACCACACCCAGCTTGATTTGCTTATTTTTAAAAATATTATTTTAAAAATAAGCAAATGGGAGAAAAATAATGAGATTATAACAAAAAAGAAAGGAAACAAATTTTATATATATAGGGGGGTGGTAGGGTGGGTAGGGCTATGGGGAAAAATGAGAATTAAGTTGTGTCTTATACTGGTACAAATCCTCATTGTGGAGTGCAATTATGATGTGTATATGTAATGTACCAATAAAGATTTCAATAAAAAAATAAATAAATAAAAATAAGCAAATGGCCTTGCTCCTTATGAGCGTTCAATCTGTGTTGGCTGAATAAACATAAAAATGCCTTTGGGCCCAGGGATATAGCTCAGTGGTTCCGGTGCCTGTCTTGCAAGCGCAAGGGCCCAGGTTTGATCCAGGTAACCACATACCATACTGGGTGTGGAGACTCACGCCCAGGAGCAACCAGTACCACACACCACAGTGCCGGGTGTGGTGGCTCACGCCTGTCATCCCAGCACTCGGGAGGCAGAGGCAGGAGGATTGCTGTGATGTGAGTTGGAGGCTGAGCTCAGGGCCAGCCTGAACTACAGAGCGAGACCCTGTCTCAAAAAAAAAAAAAAAAAAAAAGAAATGCCAATGGCCTCCGACGAAACTCCGGCAAAGTTCCATCTCTAGACGTACAATAGGGCCTGTTCCTCGAAGGTTACAAAATGCAGGTCTCCTCAGTCCCAACTTGCAAAGTAATTATTTTTGTAATTTTAATTATAGAAAGTACAGGGTCCCACTAGGTCATTCAGCCCAGGCTGAGCTTGGACTGGGGCCCTCCTGCCTCAGCCTCCCAGAGTGCTGGATGCCTGGCCTGGTACACTCACTGCCTCCCCGGATGTTGATGATGAGGCTCCCGTTGATCACGGTGCAGCCCCGGAGCTCCTGGGCCGAGGTGACAGAGTCGATGGTCTTCTCGCCTTCCAGGATGTGGCAGACCTTCGGGCAGGGTCCCAGGCACGGCGTGCACATGAGGCTGTGGGAGGGGCAGAGGGGGACGGTCAGGCGCAGGGCACGTGGACAGCCGCATCCCCGACAGGCAGGCGAGGCCAGAACCAGACCCTCCTCTCGGGCCCTGGCTGCCAGCGTGACCCCTGCCCCATCTGTGATAATTCAGAGCATCCCGGACCAGGAGGACAGCGAGTCACACACAGCAGAGCCACCACTCGGAGTGAGAGAAGAAACTTCTGTCACTGCACCGCGGCAGATCCCACAGGGTCAGCTGTTACACGAGGCTATAACAAAACTGGGGGCCACATGCAAATCCGGGCTGCAGAGCCCTGAGATGAGTCTCGAGTCTGAAATCTCCGGAAGCCAAAACTTCCCCAGGCCTGAAATACGGTGTTCGAGTCCTGGACAAGCCCACTTCGCTTTTATTTCATACAAAAATAAATAAATACAAATTTCATAAAATTGTTTTTAAAAAAAATTGTGTGACTTCACGTGACCATGTGTACAACATATGTATGAAACATACATGAACTCCATGTTCAGGCTTGGGTTCATCCCTGGCTTATCTTGTTACGCTTATGCAAATATTCTAAAATCTGAAACAAAAATTCTCACATCTAAAATTATCTGCGTCCAAGCATTCTGAAAAAGGGCCACTCAACCTGCATACACGGTTTTCTGGTTGCTGGCTGTTTTGTTTTGTTTTCTGAGGCAAAGTCTCACCACAGTGAGGCCTTGAGCTCCCTACGCAGCCCAGGCTTGGCTTGAGCAGTGTGTGGGGATCCTTCTGCCTCAGCCTCCTGAGTGCTAGGATGACGGCTATCCATCCCCACGGCCAGCTGACGACCCTAGTTTATCTAAGGGCCTTAAACGTTCACAGGTTTTGGTATTTGAGATGCTGAGAGACATTGGTGTACTGGGCCGCCGCCCACGTTTCTGGTTTAGAGCTTAGGCAACTTGGGATTCCGTGAGGGACGGGCACGCGCCCATTAGGAGTGTCCGGGCGACTTGCGGCAAGTCCCCAGGGCTTGGGACCGGGCCCAGCACCCGTGTGAAAGGCTGGGCGCTTTCCGAGGGCTGAGCTCTGAGGAGGGAGGAGAGGGCTGGAGGTGGGATTCGGCCACGCGGCCGCCATGTGCGCAGCCACCACCTCACGGAGCAAACGGCGTGTGACGCTGCGACCTCCGCGAGAGCACAGCTGCGGCGGCAGCGGCTCAGATCTAAAGGCCCCCGAAAGGCTGGCGTGTGTGGAAGGTGTTGGCTCATGGCGCCAGTCATGAGCGGTCGGCATCAGCGAGGATGAGTTCAGGGCAGAAGGTGCCTGGCGAGGTGCTCACTGCAGGGTGAACCGAAGAGCGTATCCTGGGCGTGGCTCCTCCCTCCGCCATGAGGGCGCAGCTCTGGGCCCCCAGCCCCAGCCCCGCCGTTACTGAGCTCACTGAAACTGTGCGACCAAGTGAGCCCGTCCTTCAACTGTGAAGGGAAAGCGGACCAGTATGCAGTCATACTGTTCCGGGTCCTTGTACTAAATGACCGAACCCAAAGCATCTGCAAAGTCCTGCAGTTTACAGCTAGTTGGCCAGATCTGTGGGTGCACTGGGGAACCCCCAAAACACAGCCAGCGTTGAGAAAAGTGCAGTCTTGGGGGAGACCGAACCTTCCCCTTGGGGAGTCCAGCGACAGCTCCGCGAGGCTGAGTTCAGAACTGTGCCTCGGCGTCCCCAGGGGTGTCAGAAGAGCGGGGCTGCCAGGAGACCAGAGTCCAGACAACGGCGGTGGGTCAAGCACTGCTTAGGTTAGCAAAGCAGAACCCACAACCCAGGCCCAGCCAAGCACTTGTTTCTGCAGAGCACAGCTCTTGGAACACCGCTGGCCAGCACCTCGCCTGTGCCCGCGTTCGCACTACCAGGTTGGAGTTGAGCCCGAGTCCAAGCTGAAGTGTTTCCCCTCAGGCCCTGCACCAGCGCCTGCTCCGTGCTACAGTCTCGGGAGGGAACAAAACAGATTGTGGGCTCCACGATGACAGTCGCAAGTTCTTTAAAGTCTCTTCCCCGCCCCTCCTGTGAAGAGCAGCTATTTCCCCACCTGCTCAGCTCCCTGAGCCTCGCGGCCCCCTGAGATGCGCAGGATGCTCATTAACCCCTGTGATGCAGGTGGAGGCTGGAGCAACACTGGCACACGGAGCTACTCTTCTCAGCCGCTGTGCCGAAGACCTTGTGGCAACAGCCCAGCAACCCACCTCGGACATGACAGGCTCCCCCGAAACAGCCCAGCCATGGCTAAACCAGCCCCAGCCAACCAACCACGAATCGCAGTCCTCATAACCGCACCTTGTTCTGAGCCATTTTACAGTAGCGAGTTTGTTACACAGCAAGCACTACCTGATACACGCGTCATGCTCATGATCTGGCATGTGGATCATGTGGATGATGTGTCCTTCGGACCACAGCCCTTGGGTGTGGCTGCTGGGGGAGGCTTGGAAATGAGACAGGTCAGGTCTGAGGTGTAAGGGGAGCTGGGGAGTGACACAGAGCCAGCAAAAAGGATTTCGACACCCCTCCCAACAGCATCCCCATGTCAGGAACAGGCACCTGCTAGCCCGCTCAGGACTGCGGGGCGACCACAGAGGACGAGGCCGCTGTGTGGGCTCCCAGAACCCCGCTGAGCCACCGCAGAGGGAAGACACACAGCTCCGACTAATGTCCAGCCACACCCGTGACTCCTGCAAAGAAACCCTTCAGCGATAACTGGATTTGCTTAATTTTTTTCTTTAACTTATAAAGTAAAATGCCACCATACTCATCATTATCGGCTATTTGTTTTGTCTCTGTTCAGGAAAGACTCCTGGCCCTCCAGGAGGACGTACAGTGGACCTTCGGGTCCCGACAGGTGTGACGTGCAAACAACTCGCATGAGGAATGAAATTTAGTCTCAACTTACAACCAAAGTCTGAGTTATGGCCTGAATGCCAGCCGCTGGAGCTTCCTGGTAGCCTCAGGATAGGTTTAACCCTCAAAGAGCTCTGGAAGTTTCGTGACAACATCTTTTCCTGAGGGAGTCACTGAGAAATCCTGAGCCAGCGTCTAAGGACACGGAGATCCGTCCGTGGACAGGACACTGGGTGAGGAGCCGGAGTCCCCACGACCAACTCCGGTTACAACCGGCCCTCACCAACGAACAGAGTTCATAGGTCAAAGACCCACTGTGCTGTCACAAAGAATAATGTCTTCTTCTCCTTCTTCTTCCTCTGTCTCTCCCTCTGTCTCTCTCTCTTTCTCTCTCTCCCTGTCTCCCCCCCCCTCTCTCTCAGGGTTTCAGTATGAAGTCCAGGCTGGTCCTAACCTCACTCTGTCGTCCAGGCTGGCTTCAGACTCCAGCTGACCCTCCTGGCTCAGCCCCCCCCAAGCGCTGGCATAACAGTCACACACTTTCACAGCCAGCTCACAAAGGACACGCTTTTAGGGAGTTTGTTCTAAGTCTTTAACACACTATCTATGCAAATAACAAAGAAAAAGAAACTTGTTATATTTCTCGGACCTCGGTGATGGGAGGGGAAAGGCCTTTCATTTAAAGCCAACACCTTTCAAACAGACATCTCACCAGAAGCCATTAACATTATTTTCTCCAGTGTGGGACAGGAAGCAGAAGGAATCAAAAGGAAAACGTTATCTTCCCAATCTTACTGTTAAACTGACCCCTCCAAAAAAAAAAAAAAAAAAAAAGACAAAGAAAAAGGTTCTATTCAGCATACAAAGGTGATTTATAGTGAACTATTTTGGGTCAACACAGCCATTAGATGTTTTCATTTCGTTTTGTTTTCTAAATAAAAAATGAGTAAAAACATATTGTACTTTCAAGTTCCATAAACACTAAAAGAAAGACTCCTAAGAACCAAAATAAAAACTGTTTTCCTTCCTACCCTCCACCTAGCAAAATAAAATTTCCCACCGAGCACTTGCTTGGCTCACCCACAAGTCCGAATAAGATTTTTTTTTACGTAAGCAAGGGCTGCTCAAGGCCTCCCACATGCGTCTGTTTCTCATTTGTTTTTCTGTTGTTTTGTGGCACTATGTTTTTTTAACTCTCCATACACACACACACACACACACACACACACACACAATATCCAGGAAACAGATTTTTAACCTCAGTTATGGCTCCAGATGCTGAAATACCTCATCTCAGAAGCTAGCAAAACGTCTGGATGGGTGAGGAAATCTGACTCATAGCCAAGGAAAGAAAACGCTACCATTTCTCACCCAACTAGCAGGGAATGGTTTAAAGCAAACCCCTAGGAATAATGCAGGAAGGATTCTCCTCCGTGGGATAGCGCTTCCTGGGCCAAGACCTCCACACACCCCAGCTTCAACTGGGGGGACCAGAGGAACCTCAGCAACAGTCTTTTTTTTTTTTTTTCAAGATAAGAGTCTCACTAGGTGACCCAGACTGAACTCAAACTCACAGGGATCTGTGGATAATGTAACAATGAGGCCACTCTGGCCCTGAGGCCACCCACACAGGGGGCGGACTCCAGGGGAGATGAAACACTTTCTTCTACCTTTAAACCTTCTGTTCTGAAGCAAAGTCTAGCAAGCTTAGCTTTGATAAGCAGTAAAAAACACCACAAGTATTTACTGTCTGGTTCTTTCGAGGAAGAAAAAAAAACTTAATTTTCGCATGGAAACTCAGGACCCAAACTGAGGGCAAAACTGACCCTCTCAGGAGAGACCCAGGCCTATCACCGGGCAGTGTATCCTGTCAGCCGTACCAGCCTCATTCACAGCTCCGCACGCAGTTATTTATTTATCTGTTTGCAGCTCTGAGAATGGAGCCAGTGCTCACACACGCAGGGCAAGCGCTCTAGTGCTGAGCTCCACTCAAGCCCTTTGTATTTTATTTGGAGACAAAGTAGCTCGGGCTGCCTTTAAACTCAAAAGCCTCGTGCCTCAGTTTCCCAAGCGGTTGGGATGGCAGCGTGCCCAGATCGTCCAGGGGAGTCATCGTCAGCAGCCCCTCGCTTCCCCTCCCTCTGTGTGCCCCCAGAACCACGCCCGGGACTTACTTGCTGGAGTTCATCGTGAAGCCAGAGGGACACTCGGGGATGCACCTGTCGTTGTGGATGACGTACTGGTGGCAGCCCGCCTTGCGCAAGTTCTTGCATTTGTTGTGGAGCTCCTCGCAGAAGCTGTAGTTCACACAGCGCCAGTCCTGGAAGTGGTAGTAGGGCGGCGGGCAGGTCGCCACGCACCTGCCGTCCAGGTAGAAGTTGCGGCAAGCCACGCACTTGGTGGGGTCGTTGGGCTCGGAGCAGCTGCCCAGACACTCCCTGTGGCAGCACAGGCCGTCGGCGGTGCAGCCGTGGGACTTGCAGATGGTCGGGCACACTGGGAGGAGGAGACAGCACAGCGGTCAGGGCTCTGGCGCGGGACTGGACGCCGAGCAAAATCATGGCAGGAGCAGCCACGCGGCAGGGCACTTGGCGGCGGCCACACACAGCCGTTATCTCACCGAAGCCCCCAGACGGGCGCTGAGCTGCCCCGTGGGAGGTGACAGAGAAGCCCTCTCCTGGAGCCTCTGCCAACTGCCACCACGCACTCCGGGCTACTCACGGGAAGCCAACACAGAGCTGGCAAAGAGATGCAGTGGCACGCCGGGAAGGGGCATTTCCAACAGTAGATGGATTTCTACCCACTACAGGTAGTAACCTCAAAGGTGCAAGCACTAGAAAAGGACAGAGCACCCGCACTTCCGGCCGCTCCGCAGGCTGAAGGAGAAGGGTAGTAAGTTCCAGGCCGTGAAGCTCTGTCTCCAAATGAAAAGCACAAACTAAAAAGTCTCCTGCAAAACAAGACGGCCAGAAGGGTCTCTTGTGACATGATTTTAAGGTGAAGAGAAGTAAACGGGGAGATGAGGCGAAAGCACCAGCCTCTTTAACAGATGCATTTTTTGGCCGGATAAAGGTTAGCTCCTGGTTACGCTGTTATCATCGTCAAGGACATGAATCTCCAACAGACCTCAGGTCCCTCCAGGTGACTTACAGCACCCAGCAGTTGTTGCACCGATCACTTAGGAAATAATGGGCCGGAGAAAGGGCTCCATTCCACCCAGACACGTCTGCCGCAGACATTCTGGACACCGGGTGGGCGGAGCACAGACGTGGCAGGAGAGAGCGGCTGTGTGGCCACCAGGTCGCCACACGACCTTGGCCGGGGCTCACCTGTCTGGGTGACCACAGGGCTGCAGGTCACCAGAGGAGGCGACCCCGAGGCAGATGGGCATTTGGGTCAGACCAGTCTGCTGGTGGGCACTGCCAGCGGAAGGGAGGGCCCATTCCCTGGCCGGGGCAGCATCTGTGACGGACCCTTCCCTTTATAAGTGAAGAAAGCCACAGCTAAAAAAGAATAAAGACTTTCCAGCATTGAGGCTTCCGGGCTGGGCAGTAAGGAGAAGTTATCCAGACGGAGCTGCCTGCAACACCTTTCAGTCCTACTCTGCATCGTCTGCTTCCAATCCCAGGGCCCTGGGAAATGCGAAACAACCAGACAGAGAGTGTAGTTTGGGGAGCACCGGAGCCAGGACTGAGAGCCTCTGACTACAGGTGGGGGCAGCGATGAGACATCTCACAAAGCTAGAAGACGAGACAGTGCAGGTTCCCAACGCAAGGACAGACCCATGTACCAAAGGATTAGATGGTATGTTATCAGCACATACATTTTAATATTTTTGTGTATTCTTTAAAAGTAAATTTGAAAAAAATCACAGCCAAAAAGTTGAATTTTACTGCACATTAATTACCTCTAAAGTGATTTAAACAGCCAGGCACGATGCCACAGGCTTGTAATCTGAACACTCAGGAGGCTGAGGCAGGAGGATTGCCACGATTCTAAGGCCAACCTGGATTATACAGTGAGATTCTGTCTCAAATAAACAACAAACAAACAATGGCTTAACCATAAAAGAATAAATGGGACACGCATCATTTGGAAGGGACATGGGAATATCCCCAATTTAGTTTTTTAAACTATGGTCTCTGGTACCATATTATCCCAAATAGCTGCACAGGAGTACCTAGCAAGGGAAGAGGTGGAACTCAGCGGGGCAGCACTGGCCTTGCATGTGTGAGGCCCTGGGTTTCACCCAATGCACTGCAAAAGGGAAAAATAAGATCAATGACAGAAATCAGAAAGCACTTTTGCAAATCTTATTTTTGCTTTATTACACAGGAGTTCTGGACTCCAGGGTATCTGAATAATAGCTTTGTCTTTCATGAACTTTTCCATAAATATTTGTAGGTTTTTGTTTTTCATTCAACAAATAAGTTCCAATGCCAGGGGACATCTGCAGGATTCAGAAATGCTCCTGATACCCGGAGAAGTTCAGTCCAAAGGATTTACATCTACTCTACCACCACCCCTTTTACCAACTTAAGAAAAAGGAGACCAGGGAATTTAGCTCAAGTGGTACCAGGCCTACGTTGAAAGCACAAGGGCTCCAGTTTGATTCCCGGTACCAGAACCAAAAGAAAAGAAAATAGAAAACGTCAGAGTACAAGAAAGTGGACAGAGGGAAGCTCGGGTAAAAACTGCATTTTTGCTGAGCTGTGAGGTGTATTTCTTCCCAGGACTCCAGTCAGAAAGGAGGGGTATTTGTGACATTCTCTTGCCAAAGATTACTAACGCCTAGAGGACGTCCTCTAAAATAACTCATCTGTCGTCCTCTGCAAAATGATCAGCGTCGACTGACACAAGAAACTAAGAAACTGTGCCAACTCAAAAAAAAAAAAAAAAAAAGATTAAAGTGACAGATACTCACGCAAAGCGTGCTCCCAATTTCAAACCTGGACGAGGGGGAAAAAATACAAATTATCAACAAAGGGCAATACCAGGGCAGACTGGCAGAATTTAAGATACAGTGTGCATTTGGATTTCCTGGTTTTGGATAGTGTATCGTAACTGTGTAACAGAAGTTTCTTGGATTTACCACCCAAACCCACTGAGGGGCCGAGGGCGCCACAATTTAAGCACCCTCTCAAAGGGCTCAGAAAATGCATATTGTTGCATTTTTTAAAACTGGAGAAATAATAAAGTGAATAAGATACAACGTAAACAATCAGTGGGGAAAAAAAAAAAAAAAAACAGGGCGAAGTGGTTAGCTCAGCGGTTCTGGCGCAAGCCTTGCAAGCGAAAGGTCCTGAGTTCATTCCCTGTACAAAAACAAATGAATTCAGGTACATTTCCAACTTTCTACACACTTGAAACATCAAACGAAAAAGCGACCCTCTGTCCAAAGCAAGGTTAATTGCAGGACAAGTAGGAGAGAAAAACACAGAGCTGCGCTGAAAATAAGTTGCGCGCAGAAACGGGCACCTGGGGCTTTTTAAACTCAGGGTTTTAAAAAACTGCAGAAAGCAAGCCAAACAGAACACAAAAGCCACCTTATTAACCGTTTCTATAACACAATACATGTTATATTACTTTTTTCTTCCAAAACCAGCTCGGAAAAAAAAAATCTAAGATTTACTACTGCAAAAAATTACTGCTTTCCAGAAATTTCCACACTAAACAGTCGCGTCCTAGGCCAGCCCGCGCTCTCCTGAGTGCGACTTGGACCGCGTCCTAGGACCGTCTGCAAGACCTGCGGTTCGAGTCCCAGACCCGGTCCACACGCTACTGAACGGTTTCTCCAGGGGCGAGAGACAAAACCTGGACTTGGACAGCCGGGGAGGTGGGCGAGAGGTCGGCAAGAAGACGCAGCGGCGCGCGTGCGGACCCGGGCGCCCCTTTTCTTTCCCAGGCCCTGAGACCCGTGTGGCCACCTTTGCAACCGAGCTGCGCGGCTCTTCGGGGAAATACGGTGCGGTGGGCCGGGGACCCTCCCGGGGCACGCTCGGAGCAGGGTGTGTGTGTGTGCGTGTGTGCGTGTGCGTGTGTGTGTGTGCGCGTGCGACTCTGCGTGTCCGTATGTCCAGGGAGGCGGGGTCCGGCGGCCCGAGGCCCCGCCCCCAGCCCCGGCGTCCGGCTCCGCTCCCCACGATCCAGGCCAGACGGTGGCAGCAGCCGCAGCGCCGCCCTCGCGCTCAACCAATGGGCGGGCGAGCTGCGGGCCCGGCCCCGCCCCCGAAGCTCCCGCGGGGCCGCGGCTGGGCAAGGGGCACCGCGCGGGGCTCCGCCGAGCCAGGGGCGGGGCGGGGCCTCGGGATGGGCGGGGAGTCCTCGGGTGGGCGGGGAGGGGCGGGGCCACAGCGGCGCCGCAGCTGAGAAGTCCGCGGTGTTTACCCTCCTCGCGCGTCCAGCACACCCAGGCTCGCGCTCGTCGTGTGCTGCGGCATGTGCAAGTTAGGTACCTGGGCGCCCTCGGGCCAGGGTTCTCTGCCTTTGACGACAGCGGCGGTAAACGGAGGCAGCCCGTGGACCCCGTCTCTCGGAACAACCCCTTCCTTATTCATAAATACACTTTACCGGGCGTCTTCCAGCTGGGGTGCTGACCCACGCCAGAGGCTGAGGCAGGCGGATCGCAAATTGCAGTCACCGAACGCTGACACCTGCGCAAGACTTGGTCTCAAAAAGACGGCGATGTAAGCACCTTTTTAAAATGTGCGTTCCATCTGCAGTTTGCATTGTCCAAACCACACGTTTAAGATTTTACAGGTCTTTCTCATGAGAAAAATGTGCATAGATTATATAGATATATATAGATATGGAAATGTCCAAATAATTCCCCAAATTCCATGTTTCACAAATATCTCAATGTAAATGCTGATCTGCTTCATTTTTACCACTAGTTTTACTAGTGCTAGTAAAGAGAAAAGTTTTGTGCCTTTATCTGTCTTTGTAAATCCTTTTGTGTCTCTTGGACCATCTTTTTAAGATTGTGCGGCGCCTCGTCTTCACTTGATATTCTGATTACTGTTACGAAATTTTCTTTTTCTCAGAAAGAAGTGCTTAATGTTTTCTTCAAGCTACTTGTACTACATTTAAATAAATCATTCTTAAAGACCTTACTCTCACCTGAACAACCGTAAGAATGGCTGTCCTGCCTGTGGGCGCCAACACCCACCAGCACTCCCTGGGGCGACAGAACACGTCCCGCCCCTGGCAAGGCGCACCACGGGGCAGGGGCACGGAAACCCAGACCCTTCCTTTCACCCCCCAAGGGGCACAAAGACAGAGAAGCCCCCCAAAGGGAAGGGCCTTGGCTTTGCCAGGCACACGTAAGGCGCTCGCGAAATCTAATAGAAAGGGAGACAGGAGGATACGTGACCCTGTGGCGGCCAGGACAAAGGAGGCACTGAGCTCGGGCACTCCCGGCACGTGGTGTGGAGTTCAGGACACGGGGCTGACAGCCGCCTTGGGGACTCAGCCCCAGCCTGCTCAAAAGCAAAAGAGAAGAGTTCTCTGGAAAACGGGCACCAGATCTCCGTCCACCTCGTAGGTATGAGGTTCTCTCTCACTTATTATATACTATACACTAGGCAACTAAGTATAGGACTAACTTACTGTGCTTGCTTTTTGTTTGTTTTTCTCCTTTCTTTTTAAAGCCTGAAACAGTTTTGCCAACTGGTGAGGACTGGGTTCCTCCTAACTTGGGACCCCCCTGCCTCAGCCTCCCAGGAAGCTAGGATCACAGACCTGCACCACCATGCCCAGCAAGTGTAACTTTTCTTTTTTTTTTTTTTT
>PVIR01033389.1:0-17900 GCA_004026965.1 Petromus typicus | reverse complement strand
AAAGTTCTGAATAAGAAAAGCAATAAGGACTAGGAATTTAACTCTGGTTCTGGCACTAGCCTTGCAAGTGCAAGGGCCTGGATCTGATTCCCGTTAAGCACATACAACAGTGCCGGGTGTGGAGACTCAGGCCCACCAGCCATCAGAACCACATACCATGGTGCCAGGCATGGTGGCTCATCCCTGTAATCCCAGCACGTAGGAGGCAGAGGCAGGAGGATTGCTGTGGGTTCAAGGCTGAGCTCAGGGCCAGACTGAACTACAATCAGTTACATGAGTATCACTCAACGTAATAACATTGACACCTAAAATTAATCATCACTTAGGTGTACAGAACATTATAATGACCATCTGAGACTAAAAGCACTGTCCCAAGGTATCAGGCTTCTTTTAGAGTCACTTGAGGACTCGTGGCTGTGCGCACTTGTCCCAGGGATGCCAGGCCTCAGTCAAACGTTACTTGTGGAACATGCACAACAGTGCTCACTGCCCTCTGTTTACATGTTCACAGGATGTTTTTGTAACATCTACTTAGAATGTTTTCTTACATTCATTTAACTTTCCTTCTTTTTCCCAAGGCTAACTACTATGGCCACAACCTTAGCATGTACACTACGTAAGTGTGTATGACACTAATAAACTTTCCTACCTGCCAAAAGGTGATAGTACTGTCAGTCTCCTGTTAGTTATTCTGTCATCATCCATGGCTGTCAGCCATTCCCTGGTAGAACCATTTTCTGCTCATAACTGTGCTCCCAGTCTCCTTCCCCATCAAGGGAAGAACTCAATAGACTTCAAAATCTGGAAAATTATTCCTTTAGAATTTTACAGATTGAAGAAGATTGTATTTTTAGGTCTGCACACTAAACTGAGATATAAACAATGGCAAAATTTCTGCCATGTGAGATTGGCACTTTTTGATAAACCCAATCATAAGAAAAAATACAAAACATAAAAGGACTACACTTCAGGAATGAAATGAAATTTTGAATGTACAATAATCTCTGACATTCTGCATGTAAAAAGATCACAGGATTGGGCCGGGGAGTTAGCTCAGTGGTTCCGGCGCCTGTCTTGCAAGCGCAAGGTCCCGGGTTCCATCCCCCGGTAACCACATAACAATACTGGGTGTGGAGACCCACATCCAGCAGCAACCAGTACCACATACCACAGTGCCAGGCGTAGTGGCTCACGCCTGTAATCCCAGCACTCGGGAGGCAGAGGCAGGAGGATTGTGATGTGAGTTTGAAGCTGAGCTCAGGGCCAGCCTGAACCACAAAGAGAGACCCTGTCTCCAAAAACCTAAAAAAAAAAAAAAAAAAAAATCACAGGATTTTCCAGTACAAGCCTAAAGAGAAATTAAATATTTTACTTCAGGAAGAAAATTATGAAAAATTTGCATCTATTATCAACTTTACTATCTCACATATAAATTTGCTATTATATTTATCTTAACAGTGATATATACAAAATACTTTCATTAAAAATTGGGTTAGATAAGAAAGGAATGATATTATGTTTGCAACTGAACATCATGATTCAAAGTTACTATGGGGAGGTCTTTTTATTTCTATTTACCGCACTCTCTCTACTGACCTTATTTTCAGAATGTCTGTGTTTTTATAGTCCTTACCTTTAATGTACTTTGATGTCACACGAAAGCTATTTGAATGCTTGCCCACCAGGGCTTTGAAATTAACACCACATGAGATTCATTTTTAGAAATTTGGAATTTTGCAAAATATAAATTATTTAAAGTCAGTTTGACTAAATCCTAAATTCACTTGAAAATTCACAGAAAGCATTATGACATAAATCACTGATTATTTTCAAAGATTAATAGCTGCTTGAAATGTAAGCAGGTTTACATAATTGTCATGTGATAATGAAAATTTTACCTACTAAGATGAATAAATGTCATTTTCCAGAATGTTTAAACCTCAGTATCAAAAGATCTGAGCCATGTTAGTATGAGTAATCTCCATACTGACTTCCATATTGGTTGTACTAGTTTACATTCCCATCAGCAGTGTAGGAGAACTCCCTTTTCACTGCATCCTTGTCAGCATTTATTATTTGATATTTTAATAGCTCTCTTCTAGAATAAGATGAAATCTGAGTGCTGTTTTAATTTTCATTTCTCAAATAGTCTGTTACATTGAACACTTGTATTTAATCACTGTACTTCTTATTCTAAGAAATGTCTATTCATTTCAGTTGTTCATGTTTTGATTGAATTTCTTTTATCACTGCTACTGTATTTATATTTTGTTAAGATATTTTAGATATTAAGAACATGTTAGTCATAGTACTAAAAATATAATAAACAATACATTTGTAACAAATTTTAGAAATGAATATCAAGAGAAAAGCCAACAAATTGAATTTAAATTCTTGCATATAGTAACCAATAAGGAAAAACAACATTAAAATATAGATATTTATATGAAGAATTACAGATATTTCATTGTATATTGCCATTTTAGCTAACATGGCTGATTACCAAAAATCAATTTAATATTATAGATTTTTGAATTTATATATTTATGAATTCATATATTTATGAATTTATAAAGTAACACATTCAACTTTTTGTCATTCTTAACCACAGATTCTTAAAACTACTTTGCATATTTTTGAATTCCAGATTTCACTTGAGTGTTGTCTGTGGTGAATCATGATCCACATCGTGCCCTGAACATGATTCTGAAAGCATTGAATCTCATAAACTCCAGTTTCTCTCTTGAGCAGAAAGCGTGCTAAACCTATGTTCTATTTTTCTTGTCTTATGTCTAAAAAATGTTTTAACAAAAATTTTAAAATATACTATATTTTAGTTGTCTTTCTATATTATGTAGTTATTTTATTCTACAGGAGAAATTTTACTCAAAGTACAAATTCCTCATGTTTTTTTTCATATTTTGCTTTTTCACCTGTAAAAGCTATTCCTGGAAATGATCTTTTAGATTAGTCCCAGTAGGTGGTTTTCATTAACCCTTCTTATTTATGCTTCATGTTTTATTTATTTTTCTAATTAGAAACCCAGCCAGGTTTCAATGTTGAAATCAGCAAGCAGGCTTCAGGGACCTACATTTTGTCTTAGATGCACATAATCAGTACCCCTTGTAGAAAAGCATAACGTGAGCTAATTTTTACAAAACTGAAACAAGTGTCTCATATAATTTTATAATACCATAAAACCTAATGTTATGTTAAATTATTTTTTTATATTCAACAAGGACATTAGGAGGAGACAGAGTGAAAGGTACAGTTTCAATATTTCTTTGCATTTCATTGTATCATGAGTGCTTGTCAACTATCTAGACTTATTAGCAGGTAATTAAGAGTTTCAATTATTTTAAAACAAAATACGTTTAGAATTAGAACACATACATAGAGCTTATACAAATTTTAAAAAATTATTTCAACTCTGCTACATTGTAAAAGTCAATACATTTCTTGTGTAAACTAGAAATACACTGACAACTATGATGTTTCCTTTGTTCTTACCAACCTCCAGCTTCAGATTGTAAATATTAACTTGTTGTTAAATGATTACTAGTGCTTCCCTAATAAGATAAAATGTCAACCTCCTTTTCTATTTTACTTTATTTTTAAAAAAATCTTTATAATCACTGTTTAGCCAATAAATCTAGTAACTGTTCAAAAATGGATAATAAAAAGGGCATAGAAATTTTATAAAATGTTAAGCTGTTTTTTATATAAGAAATGAGACAAAAACTAAAATAATAATAATACGATCTTATTATTGTAAATTGAACTTTTACTTTTTCTTTAGTACCAGAGATTGAACTCAGGACTTTGCGCCTTTGAAGCAAGGGCAGTGACACTAAGCTAAATCCTCTGCCCTGTAAATTGAACTTTTGAAGAATTATGACCTTTTTTGCATACTGGGACCTCAATTACAAAAACCACATCTATGGCTCTAAATCAGATATTTTAAATGCTATTTTTTTCTTTCCCCACTGAAACATTCTGTGAAATACTAAAATGCTCATTCTGACTTTTCTCATGTTTATAATTCCCTTGATGCCTGAGAAATCTTTGTGATTTTTTTTACTATTCACACTGTTAATGTCCTAAGGAGTACACTGATGAGTTTTCTGAGAATCTGAAGTGATCTCATTTGTACTCATAGATTCTGTATTTTCCTTTAATTCTCTTTGGGACTAGTCACTGACCAGTTGCTGGGATAAGATGACTGTCACCCTCTCTTTACATTGATGTGATGGCCTAAGTCTTCTGCCTTAGATCAGGAAGCACAATACAGGAACATACACCCACCACTTATTTACCTTAATATCCACGCTTTACATTGCATAATGACGTTTCATCTGTCAGAGTCCCTGAATTTATTTTTCACACCATATGCTCTATCTTACTTATATTTTTCTTTTAACATAGCCATGCCTTTTCTGTCCCCAGGTTATCAAAATTTCGATTACTACTCCACAAGTTTTAATTTCCTAGAGAACCAATCTAGCAGTGAGTTTCTTCATTCTAAGGAAATTATATTTACAAAAGAAATATGAAGTATACTTACCTGAAACTTGGTTTTAGGTAAGTATATTTTTTTCTAAAAGCATCTGTCTCTATAAAACATAAGAATGATTAACATTTCAATATCAAAATGTACTATTCTGAAAATGCATTTTTAAAGAATAACATATATTACCTATATTTAATATACAGCCTTATATATGGAAATATACATATATATGTATAAAACTAGAATTATATTCATTAGGGAAGGTAGTTAAAGGAAGTTTCAATATTTTTTTCTGAAATATTATTAAAAATGAGTATTTGAAAACCCAAGAATGCCAGAATAATTTATTCTTTTCCTTTTATAACCAATATAATCAAGACAAATGAGAAGGTATGGATATTGGAGTTTAGGAATGTTAAGAAAAACCTTTGCTGAGGAAGTAACATTTAAGCAGAAAATCAAAGAACGCACAGATGTTAATTAGGAAAAGCGTACAGGGAAAACAAAGGTTAAAAGTAGTTTCCAATACACTGAAGTACGAATAAAAAAAAAATTGACAAAGTTGATTGCTTGCAAGGATTCAGTGAAATAGAAGAAATCATGGTGGAGACAGTGTAGGACTTTGTAAAACACACCCTTGAAATGGTTATTAGAAGGTAATGAGTCATCACGTTATTTTAATCTAAATTAATAGAAGTTTCATAGTATTTTAAAATTGCTAATGTCTTGAAAATGTCAGCTTTATCTTAAATTTTAGAAGACGGTTAAAATAATGAAAGATGTGCTTAAGAACAGGAGGTAGAGGAATTGAAATCAGGCAGTGGGGTTGAGTACAAGCATCTCAGTTAAAGATCTAGCACCATAGGATTAGAAGAAAAAAATGGAATCAAGATGAAAATTGGTGTAGAAATGGCAAAGGATACATAATGTGAGAATCTATTCAAGAGTAGCAATTAAGTACTTCTTGGTGGCAGTTTCTGAGAATGTACAAGTTAATAGAACTGATTGGATATTTATCTGTTAATTGATCTTGAATTTGCTGAGAAAAGGTAGAGAATAATCATATAATACCTCACTTTCAGAAATATGGCAAATATTTTTTTCTCAAAATAGGTAAATCCAGTTTCAGGACATTGTGGGGCAGATTTTTTGCTATTGAAGAATGCACAGGCCAGGACGCCTGATGAAGGAAAGGCTGTTTACTAAATGAACTTCCACACAGTTGTGAAACATACATGCATGGCAAAAAATGCATAGGTCTCCACAAATGAGCTGAAAATAGAAATGCAATTAGCCAGAATCCACATAAAACAGCAAAATCAGATATAAATATAAAATGTAGTTATAATCGTCAATATTAAAAATCACAGAGTAGAGGTAAATGGGAGAGAGATTAATAGAGCCATGCAAAAGATTTATTCAACAGTTCTGATCTTGAAATGATATGCCAGATTGGCAAACCCTTCGAGAAACTAAGGAGAAAAAGAAAAAGACAGACTAAATTAATATAATTAAATATGAATAGGTGCCTATTATAAAAAACAGCACTAAATCACAGATCTTCAAGAACTATTGTGAAAAGTTAGATGTTTATAAATTGGAAAATTTAGATGAAATGGATACATTTTTAGGAATATACAACATAACAAAAATTAATTGAGAGGTTGTGAGAAGTTAAAGAGATCAGTAACAATGAAGCTGAGGTGGTAACAGAACTTCTCCAAGCACGGGAAATCACGGAAGTGGATGGCTGCACTGTTCACTTTTACCAGGTCATTAAAGAAAAACCACCGTGCTCCTTCAACCTTCCATTGAATAAAAAAGAAAACTATCTCCAAAGCCTATCTTGTGATGTCAGTATCACCTATTACAAAAACTGGAGAGATTTCACAGAAGAAAAACATAAACATATCTCTTGCATGGAGAAAAACGCAAAAGTCCTCAATAAAATTCATGTGAACACAATTCAATGATACAATAAAAAGATCCTAAGTCATGATCTGGTTGCTTTCATTCCAGAGATGCAAGGATGTATTAATGTAGAAAAATCACTAAAATAATACCCTACACCATAAAAAATAACCGCTTCAAAAAAAAGTGCTAAGAAAATTTTATATTGATATGTAGAAGAATAAAATTAGATTTATACATCATACCCTGCACCCACCAAATATATTTCAAAGTAGAACAAAGAACTAAACATAAAAACTGAAACTTGAAAATGTTAGAAAGAAAACACAACATGAATATTTCAAGACATAGGGACAGACAACAATTTCCTAAAGAAGATTCTTGTGTGTTAGCACACATTTGCAAGGACAAACAAATGGTTTACATCATATCAAAATGAGTCTTTATGGCCAAGGAAAGACTGAAGAGGTAGCCCACAGAATGAGAAAAATATGTATGTTTATTAGCTTTTCTTCCACTAGAAAACTAACTCAAAAGTAACAAGGGGCTAAAAAATGTAAAAACAGTCAACAATGCAAAACAACAAATAACACAACTGATAAATGTGCATATGAATGGAATTGATATTTCTCAAAAGAAATGGTATAAATATCCATACTTATATAAAATTGCTTAAAATAGTTATATTACAGAAATGTAAATCAAAACCACATGGAGGTTGTCTCTTATTCCAATCAAAATGTTTGTCAACAGCACAAAAATAATAAATTATGAAGAGGAAGCAAGAAAAAAATGACACCTTAAATATTGCTGCTGGACTTGGATATTCATATATTTAGTATGGAAATTGGTCTGTAGGTTTTGTGGAAATTGGTACACAGATCTCTTAAAAAACAAACAAACAAAAATTAGAAATACCATAGGAACTTCTTACACCATTCCTGGATATATTACCAAAGGATGTAGAGTCATATACTTAGGAAATATCTATGTACTCATGGGTCTAAGGATATAATTCATATTACCCTACATATGGAATCAGTCTAGTTTCCTGTGAACAGAAAAATAGTTAAAGAAAGGTGGCAAAGGATTATTATTACCTGAAGATATAAAAATAATTTACTCATCAAAAACCATATTATTTTTTAATGTGTATACTTCCCATATATGAATTTCTTTTTGGTATAATAGCTTTGCAGAATCATGAGTTTCAGTTAATAAATAAATTTTGAAATACTTACGTGTAGAAATTATTGATATCATTATATTATTAACCTCTGTTAAATTCATCTGCATCATTTAAAATATCATCATATTGTCAGAAAAAATAAACACATGGAAGTCATAATGCAGGACATCTAATCCTTTTATAAATTTGCTAAAAAATGTAAACTTGTGGCCTAAGGCTAACTAGACCATAAAATAGTTAAAATTTAGCAGTTCAAGGGAAAGATTTTTAAGATATGTGTGTTTAACTCAATGAATATTGATTATATATCTAATGGATATAACATTTTGTGGTAGATAATATTTATATACTTTCTGAAATATCAAAGATTAATTGGAGATAAAAATTTAAATTTGCCTTTTATATTTAATAAAATGTGATTTAGTAATACTGACAAAAGTTTTTATTGTCACTTTTCCTTGTGAAACATTTTGGGGGGGCTGGGGATGTGACTCAGTGGTGTCCCCGCCTACCTAACAAGTACAATGCTCCTGAATTCAATCCCTGGTAGCACTCAGATAGATATATTGATAGATAGATAGATAGATAGATAGATAGATAGATAGATAGATAGATATCCTTAACGCTAAAATTTCAGAATTTTTTGTGTTTTTTGTTTCTCCCAATACTGGGGATTGAATGTGGTGACTTCACGCTGACCAGCATCTTCTGCTCTGTGTTATTTTGGAGTAGAGTCTCACTACATTGCCCAGGGAGGAATCAAACTTGAGATTCTCCTGTCTCAAGTTCCCAGAGCCCAGGGATTACAGGCATGCACTGGCATGCTCTGCTCAAAATTTTTGTCTTTAAATATTATCTGGTTTTTCAAAGGGACTAGTGACAGTACTAATAATGTGAGAGAGTGAAGCCAGATTTTAAGCTCTGGAAACCTACAGTGTCACAAAGAAAAAGCATAGCTCACCAACTATAAACTACCAAAAGATTCACTTTTCCATTTCCATCAAGAGCCTGCTCTTTGTATCTGATCTGCCTCTATTTCATTTTAATTCAAATCTTGATAGTTTTTCCTACTTAATAATGATGCTTTTCTATATTATCATGGTAAAAAAGTGCTCCTCTAATTTATAACGATGAATCAAATTGAATGCCCACCTGATATAATTAAATCAATATTGATAGTTATAACATGCTTTCTATTAACTTTGATTTTGAGACTGACTCTGTAAATTACAAATCTGTTATGGTTTTTATTTTTTTAAATAACCAAATAATTATAAGTAACAAATACACAAAAGTTAGAATTTCAAATTCAAATCATTAGATACTGTGCAAAGAAAGTCTCATTCATTCTTCAAACAGTACTCACATTATCTTGTGAAGAGTTCTTTTCTGTACTGAAAATTGTCCATTTAGTCAAAATTATACCATTATTCTGCTTATGTCAGCATGACTGTTGGGTCAGTAATTACTCCTAAAAAAGGCAAATCAATCATGACTTTTTCTTAACAGACATTGAAAAGATATATTTCACCTATTAGAGAAAGTTGGAAACACATTTCAGTGCTATTGGCAACAGTCTTTTCATCTTCTGTGGTGCACAAAATAACAGTGAAAACCATAAAGGTGTAAGAAAGAGAAATTCAGAGACAACCACAGATACTGGTTATCTAACATCCACTGTAAAACCAAGTTTTAGGTAAGTATACTTCATATTTCTTTTGTAACTAAAGTCACTATAACATATACTTTCTCATTAAATGGTGTAATAAATTATATTTTCCTATATTCATTCTTGTTATATAATGTCACCTTCAATAATAGTTATGTGAAATAGGCCAGTTAAATATAGTCTTGTAATTAACTTCAAATAATTAGTTGTCTTAAATTAGAACATCAACTAACCTTACAACAATTCTGAAGGCATCCCCACAATGCACCACATACTTCTCACCTACTCTGATAATTACTTATATACTTTCTTGAAAACATTTTTATTTCCTTACAATTTTAATATAACAGAGCTACAAAAGAGTTTAGAATTTATTTCTCTATTTTTCAGTTTATGTAGACATTCACAAAATTACTCTCGTAATTACAGGCACTAAATATAACAGATTTTTCAGAACACTGGAAAATAAGCAGAGGATTTGGGAGAAATATTTGCAAACCACATTTTGTACTGTGCATTTCCACACATAATAATTATATAAATAATTCCCTCAATTCCATAAAAATGTATTTGGGCTGAGAAGTGTGCAAAAGATTTGAAAAGGTATTTTAGAAGCAAAATGTCACAGATATTTGTGGACTGATTCTAATCACAACAACACAACTCAGAAAGTAATGCAAGTTTATGAACCCATTAGAAAGCCCCTATATGACCTTCATTACATTTAAAAGTAAATATAGAAGTTACTACATCTGATGAAAATCACCAGTTTATCACAGTAAAGAATATACATTCTTTAATATTTGTGTTTCTGCATTGATAACATGTTGTGAGTTTCATTCATGCTGTTATTTACTGTGTGTACTTGTTCACTGCTGTATGATTTGTACCATAGAACTATGCTTCACTTTATTCATCTAGTCGATATTTGCTGGCATTTAGGCTCCCTTCATATTTTCACTTGTGTGAATTTTGTTAGTACAGGTATTAGTCTGAAGTCTACTTTTTAGCCCAAACATGTATGTTTATATCTTATTCACTTTTTAAAGGTGGACACTGGTAAACTCCAGCATTTACAGAATGTATGATTAGAGTTGATAGGTAGTGCCAAAGGTTTTCTCTAAAGTGGCTGGATAAACTTATTTATTTTCCATTTATACTTTTTTTTAAAATTATCTTTATTGGTACATTAAATATACACATCATGATTGCACTCCATAATGGGGATTTGTACCAGTATAAGACACAACTTAATTCTCATCCATTTATACTTTTATGAGCACATGTTTGCATTCCATAATTATTATATTCCTTGTGGGAACCAATTAAAATTCATGTTAGAAATGTATGAAACTTCTGTTTGATTCTAACACATCACCAAAGTTTGATTTTGGCCAACTTTTTGAAGAACTTTTTGTAAGTGTGGAGTGTGATTTCATCATTCTTTCTAAAGACATTGTCTAGTTTATTAATGAGAATGATTTTTTTCCTTAGGTAATTAGCTAGGCAGAGATATGATTTTGATACATATATAAACTTTTGTTCATTTCTTTAAAAGTTATGCTCTTTTCTTACACTTTTAATATGCTACATTAATGCTACATATGAAATATAAATATATATATATATATATATTTTTTTTTTTTTTGAGACAAGGCCTTGCTTTGTAGTTCAGGCTGGTCCTGAGCTCAGCTTCAAATTCACATGACAACAATCCTCCTGCCTTTGCCTCCCGAGTGCTGGGATTACAGGCGTGAGACATCACACCCGGCACTGTGGTATGTGGTACTGATTGCTGGTGGGCGTGAGTCTCCATGCCCAATATTGTATGTGGTTATCGGGGGATTGAACCCAGGCCCTTGCACTTGCAAGACAAGTACTGGACCACTGAGCTAAATCCCCGATCCATACCTATTTATTTACTAACCATGTATTTATTTGTGGTGATACTAGACATTGAAGCCAGGGCACTTTTTTCTTTTTTTTATCATGAGATAAATTTCCTCTGAGTCACTGGAATGACAGATGTCAGCCACCACACTCTGCTTTGAATGCGATTTTAAATATGACACCTCTACATGTTGCCCGTATTTACCAAAGATTTCCATAAGCCAAAGTGATTTACGAATTCTTCAAATGAGACATTTAATATATTTGTCCAATAATTGTTGATTTTAAAATAATTTTATTAGAAATAAAACTTTTTTAAAAGTGAGCAACACTGAAATTTCACTAATATATGTTTTTAAATCTTTGTATCTCATTGTGCAAACATTTTTTCTGTTAGAAGCAGTGCTTATAGTCTTGCTCATTTACTGCGCACACTTTCCTAAACTGAATAAATCAAGAACTATTAGATTTATCAAGAATTCCACTTTTAGGGCACACCTGAGAAAGCAGAGGGTCCTGAGAGAAGCCCCACATTATTACTTAAACACTCCAGCCCTGAGCGAGCCATTGAAAGTACCATAAATTAAAATATTATTGTTAATCTCTATTGTTTAGCAAATACTATATTCAATTCTTCCCAGAAAACATAGGAAGAAATCTGTGACATATTTAATGTCTTAAATGTAATTTTCTACATGGGAATAATGCAAATTGCAGCAATTCCTGTATTATAAGGTAATGAATTATAGGTCTGAAGCATCTTTATTATAAAGTTCTTCTGGGATGAGGATACTTATAGCTGTTAGTTTTGTATAACTGTATCACACACACATACATACACACACACACAAATGCACACAAACTTTAGATTACTATAGTTATTCCAATTTTGCTGATGTAATTGACGCTGCATGATTACAGATCCATCTAGAATGTTTAATTACAATGCTTCAATGTGTAGAAAAGTCCTTTTCTCCCTTAAAATGAGCTAGAAAATCAGCATAGACTCATATAGATTTTATTTAAATTATAAAGTATTTCTATATTTTTAAATGTAATAAAGAAAATATAATGTAATTATTAAAAACACTAACAATAACTAGCAGCACTAGTTTGGGATGGATATAAACCTGTGTTGGCAAAGTTAAAAGATAAAGAAATTTGAACACAAGGTAAGTACAACATGCCTGTAATTTCAGCAGTGGGGAAGTGGAGGCAGGAGGATGGAGAGCTTGAGGCCAGAATGGACTACAAAATAAGAAAAGTACATAAATAATACATTAAAATAAAAATAATATTTGCATAACTTGACATTGTTCCCAAAGAAATTAATACTGAAGAAGGAAAACAGTAAAATGGGAAAATATAATGAACACTAAACAGGGGATTCAACTCAACTTAACCTGCAATAGCTCCTGTCACAATAATAAACCCCTGGATACCATGCACTGAGGAATAATACAATAAAACAAAGGAAAGAATAACGCCTCACTGAAAAAGAAAACGACTTGGCCTTCCTTGCATTGGAAATCTCCGAAAGGCAGCTGTTATTCCTTCTCCTTGTGAGGATGGATCCAAACCCTCACCAAGTCCTGCTGCAGGAGAATCCTCCCGTTTCAGCTTGTGTGGACTCGGAAGCACTGGAAGAGTTTGGACACGTAGTCCCAAAATCCACTCTGTGTCCCCTATAACGCCCCAAATTTTCTTTCCCTGCTTCCCACAGTTTGCCTTCGTCTGTGGCCCTGATGCTCCTGATGTGAGCACCGTTTCACACTCTCAGTATTTTTATTTACTGTATAAAATTTTAGTACATGGAGTTTATCAGTACATTTTAGGAATGCATTGTGATCACGTTCCTCATTGGCAATTTGCACCTGTACATAATATATCGTGATTCTTATTTTTTCCCATTGTCTTAGCCTCTCTACAAGCCACGTTCCTGTATACATAAGCTTTATTTCCATTTTTTTCCTTTATACGATCACGTTTTTTTGTTTCTTTTCTTTACTTTTCTCTGTCCCCACCAATTACTGTTTTCCTTAGAATATTTTCCTCCTATTTCATAATACTGATCGTACATTTTGGACCTCGTTTATACCTTCACTGTTTAGACCGAAGGCGATGTTTGGAGCGCAGGGAAGCTTTTGTTGTGAATTGCTGGAAACTTTACACATTAGATAAGTAACACAGGACGTTACCAGTAGATCTTATAATTCGAAAAATCCTCAACTTGACATGACTTGCTAGTGAAGCAATAAGGCATGGTACGCATCACTCTCAAAAATAAAAACACAAAAACACAAACACGGAACACTTGGGGTGCTGTGTAAAGGGAGTGAATTACATAAAACCAGTTATGTGCTTTTCTTTTTCACAGTCCAGCTTAATGAATTAATATATCTTCACAGTGCAAAAACATATATGTAGTGACTCAAGTTTTAACAAATAAAATTCTTTGAGACTGCAAATACTAAAAATACACTGAATGAGATTTTCTGTGTAAAATTACAGACTTGTAACACTCATTGATATAGTATAATGTATAAAGAAAAACACTGCAATGCTAAAATGCAATGCTTTTTTTTTAGGTTTTTTGAGACAGGGTCTCACTTTATGGTTCAGGCTGGCCCTGAGCTCAGCCTCCAACTCACATCACAGCAATCCTCCTGCCTCTGCCTCCCGAGTGCTGGGATTCCAGGCGTGAGCCACCACACCCGGCACTATGATATGTGGTATTGGTTGCTGCTGGGAGTGAGTTTCCATGCCCCTTATGGTATGTGCTTACCGGAGAATCGAACCCAGGCCCTTTGCGCTTACAAGACAGGCGCTGGAACCACTGAGCTAACTCCCCGGCCCCAAAATACACTTCTTAAAAATGTATAAAGATACACATGTCAACATTCATCTTCAACTTCATGGAGAGTAATAATGAAACACTGGGAAGACATTATTATGAATTTGTTTTAGAAAAACAGTGATGTTCAGACAATTTATAGCTTATCAGGTTTGCTTGATGCGTGTTTTGATTCCAGCCAAATTATTATTATTATTTTTTTTTTTGAGACAGGGTCTCGCTTTGTAGTTAGGCTGACCTGAGCTCAGCCTCAAACTCATATCACAGCAATCCTCCTGCCTCTGTCTCCCGAGTGCTGGGATTATAGGCATGAGCCACTACATGCGGCACTGTGGTATGTGGTACTGATTGCTGCTGAGGTGAGTCTCCACACCCAGTATTGTATGTGGTCACCAGGGATCGAAGCTGGGTCCTTGCGCTTGTATGACAGGCGCCGGAACCACTGAGCTAAATCCTGGCCCCTATAAAATTGTTATGTTAAAATGTAAAGTAGGTAAACACATACATTGAAGTATTGTTGAAAACCATGTTGAGCTACAAGATGATTTTATTCCTTTCCTGTTACACAAATATGTACAGATTAAAATATATTTTTGTGATATAATTTTCAATGCAGATACATTAAATGACTGCATAGAAAAATATTAAAACTGATGGTTTATACAAATACCTACTTACAATTTTATTTAAATTTATCTCCCTCTTTGATAATAATATTAATTTTAAAGATGAAATTGATCTGTATATATATATATCTGCTGTTTATTATCTAATTTTTCTGTTCATTCTAATAGAATAATAAAAATAACTGGAGATTCTGCCTTCTCTATGGTTTTCATAATTGTTTAAATACCATTTACTGTGCTTTCATTTTGAAGGTCTTAAAAGTACTTTAGGATTTAATATAAGGTTAATGAACTGTAAAAATTAATGTTAATTTTACCTGTACTTCAGTTAGGTTTGCAGGTACCTTATTAGCAGTTCTGAGTCCCTGTGATGAAGTGTAGGTGATGGTTTGTCAACTCCTTATCTACACAGTGTGTGTAATGACATCCACTGTGTGTTTTGCAGCTGAACTTAACTGTACTTAGAATATTCAACATAAGCTTCAGTGTTCGAGAACTGCTTTTGGTTAATTTATGATGACAGTTTCATGCCAATTTTTTGACTTATTAAAACAAAAAATCAGATTGACCCTTAACCACTTTTTTTTTTGTTTTGTTTGCTTGGTTGTTTTGTTTGCTTTTCATGTTTATATCTATGTAATTTTGGTGGTTTAATCTATGGTTTACTAACTACCAAGGATGAAGTATATTTCAGATACTTTTCTACATAAAAAAGTGAAACAAAACAAAATACTGAGAGATAATCTCACTGAATTGTCCAGGGTGTTCTTGAACTTGCAGTCTTTCTACTTCAGCTCCAGAGTAGATAGTATTATAGGTATGCACCACCACACTGGGTTTGTTTATGATTATTTTTGTTTACAAGATATAATTTAATGAGTAATGAAATATTAATGACAATGTTGAAGGCATCATTGTAAGGCCTTCATTAAACTACACTGCAAAGTATACAAATATTTCTATTGAAGTTCCACTAAATGAGGAAGGCAATTTGGTTGGTACTGTATTTTTGATAATTATACAATTATTAATTTTCTCAAAATTGAGTATTCTGCTTTCTTGACCTTTTCCATTAGAATAAAGATGTTGTCATAGATGTCAAAAAGAAAGTAATTTTCTAATTTTAAATGTAAACTCTATATTTTATATATAAAATCTAGACTGCCCCTAATGAGATTTTTTTGTCATAGACTTGTTAGGTTCTAGATCTGTAATTTTGTACATAAATTATTTGGACTTGTATAAATTGTAAATATATCTTGTATGACAAATATTCCCTCAAGTTTAAGTAAAGTCAAGATTTTTCTAGCCTGAAATAATCTTAAAATTCACTAGTGGAACCACTTTGACCTGTTTGTTTTATTTATTTTATTTATTTTAAAGATTCCAGTAGAAGACTTACATGTATTTGTCATTTAATTTAATGACACAGAAAACTTTATTATACTTCTTAGCACCACTATGTTATTGATAACTGTACATTGACAGGAACTAAATAATATCAGGAGAAAAGTGGTTTAAAGTAGAGCATCACTAAGCAGCAGAAGACAAAATCTTCATGGTATTGAAGATCATACACCTTTTATCAGCTGTAATAGTGAAGTCTAATCTAGAATATGAAAACCACATTAAAGGAAGTAGTACAGTAAAGAGATCTTCCATAGTTAAAGACAGTAAAAGACTAGAAGTCACACAGAGAAGGATAAGATGGTAAATGGGCAGAATTTCATCTACTTCCACATCTGGCAAATGAAAAAATTAAGCAAGGAAGGAACTTAGAGAAAGATTCAGAAGAGCACAGATATACAAAGTCTGTGAAAGCTGTTGCTGATACACATTCCTATTAAGAAGAGAGTGTGAGGGGGCCAGAGAGTTAGCTCAGTGCTTCCGGCCCCCGTTTTGCAAGTGCAAGGGCCCTGGTTCCATCCCCGGTAACCACATACAACAATGCTGGGCGTGGAGATTCACGTCCACCAGCAATCAGTACGACATACCACAGCGCCAGGCGTGGTGGCCCTTGAGAGGTGGAGACAGGAGGATTGCTGTGAGTTCAAGGCTCAGCTCAGGGCAAACAAACAAACAAAGAAACAAACAAAAAAAAAAACATAAAGTCAGAAGAAGAGGCTGCAAAAAACCCTGGTCACTCTCATTATTGCTACTAGTGGTATACTAGTATCTAAAAATTCATTAGAACTTAACTTCACTCATATATGATTTAAATAACATTAAACCCACATTTTTCATGTATCTGACATCAGCATATATATCTGTGAGTGTCAAGGAGAGAAGGAATCCAAAAGGGTGAATGACCTTTTCCCTTTGGCATTCTGTGCTGAAGTCTCCAACAATAATAGTGTATTTCCAGATCTATCAATTATCACCATAAGTATTTTGATTTTCTTGGGAGTTATATGCATATCTGTTCATGGTAAAGTCTCCTTGAAGAATACAGACCTTCATCATTAAGCTATGCTTTGATTTATTCTTAATAATTTTTCCTTTTCTGAAGCCATTTTTGGTAGGAAATTAAATTAAGTCTTCTAATTTTTTGAACAAAGGTTTTGCTGTACTTTTCCACATGTGCAAGCCTTTTACATGATAGAGATGAAATCAGCAATAATCTGCATTTTTATTGCAGTGTTGATGTCAATATGCCAGATTCTTCAATGTCACAGTAAATAAGACTTTTCTTTGACTCTTTCATGATTTATAAAGAAATTGTTTTTCAATTTTCATGATAATCTCAATAAGGTTTTTAACATCAAGAATTAAAACGATATGCATAGTAATGTAGCACTTCTCTTGAGCTAATAAGAAAATACTCCTGATTCAGAACATGGAAAGGCATATTTATGCCGTTGTGCACTATGTAACTGGAAATTCTCCATTAGTTCAGATTTGCAAGTGTTGAAAGTTTAGCTCTTTACAGAACATGTAGTGCAACGATAATGACTATCTGAAAAGTGCAAATACTGTTGTTTATCTGACAAATGTATTGGGGCAGCGATGCAGCCTCAGCATGAAAAAGAAATCAGTGATGATAAATTGAGTTATAAATATTAACTTAATGCTTTTACCGGCTTTTCAAGTTGAGAATGTTTGGGGGGGGTCATAAAGTTATATAAGGTCATAAAATGTGTAAACCTCTATTTACAATCAACACTAAAAATCATTTATGTCATAATTATGACACCACAAAATTTTATGTACCTATTAGAATTCACTTCAGATGACTATTTTTGAAATGTGGG
>PVIR01033388.1:0-17944 GCA_004026965.1 Petromus typicus | reverse complement strand
ACAAGGGTAGACTTTCACCAGTGGGATAGAGTTAGAGCCCGAGGAGTAGGGCCAGGAGTGGGAAACCAGAACGACTCCCTTAGACTTTGTTCCCTTCACAATTCTGTCATGAAAGTAGTTACCAACTATAAATCGATAGGGAATGCCAAAGGTCAGCCTTTTCCAATTAGAACTCAACCTCTGGTGAAGTACAATAATTTATGCTTTTTTTTTTTTTCCCTTTTGAGACAGGGTCTCACTTTGTAGTTCAGGCTGGCTCTAAACTCATCCTCAAACTCACATCACAGCAATCCTCCTGCTTTTGCCTCCCAAGCGATGGGATTATAGGCGTGAGCCCTCGAGCCCGGCCTTGTGGTATGTGGTACAGATTGTTGCTAGGTGTGAGTCTCCATGTCCAGTGTTGCATGTGGTTGCCAGGGGAACTGAATCCAGGCCCTTGCCTTGCAAGACAGGCACTGGAACCACTGAGCTAAATCCCCGGCCCAATATTTAATGCTTTTAAACTGGGTGTGGTGGCGCATGCCTGGAATCCCAGCACTCAGGAGGCTGAGGCAGAAGGATCACCATTCCGGGGCAGACTGAGCTGCATACCAAGACCCTGCCTCAAAACAAAACAAAACAAAACAAAAAAACCCCAAAAAACAAAAAACAAAAAACAACAACAAAAAACAGGACAGGGCCAAGGATTTAGCTCAGTGGTTCCGGTGCCTGTCTTGCAAGCGCAAGGGCTCTGGTTTGATTCCTCAGTTAACCATATACAATACTGGGTGTGGAGACTCACACCCAGCAGCAACCAGTACCACATACCACAGTGCCGGGCGCGGTGGCTCACGCTTGTAATCCCAGCACTGGGGAGGCAGAGGCAGGAGGATTGCTGTGATGTGAGTTGGAGGCTGAGCTCAGGACCAGCTTGAACTACAAAGTGAGACCCTGTCTCAAAACAAAACAAAACAAAACACCGAGAACAAAACAAACAAACAAACAAAAACAATTAATGCTTTTACTTTGCATTCTGGTAAGTCTATAGCTATAGTGGTTTGGTCCTGATGCACAGGGGTCCCGCCATCCCCGCCCTTAGCCTTGCCCTCCCACTGCCTCCCACACTGCCCGGCCCTTTGACAGCCACAAGAGGCTCTCTGCCCTGTCCCTAGCTGTGCTCTGTGAGGTCCGAGGGCCCCACAGGTCTTCTGGGGGTGACCTCTCCCTTAGGGCTCCTCTGCAGCACCTGCAGAGAGAGGGAGAAAGCGGAAAGAGGGAAGGAGGCAAAGGAAAAGGACAGTCAGCAGAACCGGAAGCAGAAGCAGGAAGTGGGGAGCCTGCTTACCGGCCGCAGGGTCTTTGGCTACTCCTGGGCTGCTTCTTGTTTGGTTGGTCTTCCAGTCTGGAATTTCTTGCAATTCTTTACTGAAAAAGCAGGTGGTTGGGCCGCTGGAGATGGACGTGGCTGAGCAGCTGTTCTTTATGCCTTCTCCTCTATTTCTCTCCACTTTCCTCTGCCCCAGTGCTTCAGAGCTTGGAGGGGAAGCCTCTCTTTAGGTTGGAGCTGCAGAGAAAAAGAACTTGGGTTTGTCAAAGGTGAAATTCCAACAGCACAGAATTCTTTGAGAATTCACATACAGACACAGTCACATACACGCACGCCATAACTCAATGTCCATGTATTATAGATACATTAATTATAAAAATAATAGAGTTCTGGAGAAGTACTTTAAACTCGTAACTCCAGCATGAGGAGTACTTACTCTGCCTAGAGGACAAGAGGGGATTTGGACTGAGGTGGCTTATTGAGAAGATAATAGTTTTCTGTTGTTCTGTTTGAGACATGGTCTCTCTCCAGGCTGCAACCCTCCTGCATCAGCCTCCTAATAGCATGTATCATTGTGCTGGCAACAGTAAGTTCTTGTTTAGGACACAGTGATATGAGTGGATAATCGAAGTAGAAATGACCTTTAGGCTTTTGCCAAAGCAAGTATGTGGGAGGGAGGTCAGGGCTGGAGAGAAGGATGGGGTGTCATTTCCTTTAAGTAGGAGCTGTGTGACCCACGTAGGCTTCCACGAAATGGCCACCAGGCACTTCCCTAGGCTGACAACCTGCATTCTCCACAGCCAGTGTCACTGGCGCCAGCGGCAAGATCTTTGCGATTCTGCTGGTTCTAGGAATCTACATTCCACGCCCACAGGGGACAATCTATTTTATGACACTGATTGGCACCACGGGCAGACAGAACTGAGCAAGAAGGGGCGGGGAGGCCTCCAGAGATCTCTCCTTGGCTCTTGGATTTCTTTAATCAGTTTCTCAGAAGCAGGAAGATTTTTGAATCTGTATCTTCCTTAGCTGGTAACAAGTGAATCCAATATAATTATGTACATTAGCTCAGTCACTGGTAAAAAGGTTGAAATTTTCAGCTGATTGATTCCATTTCCTCCCAATAGAAAGCTTCCATTTTAAGCTTTTTCTTTTTTTTTTTTTTTTTTAGTTTTTTCAGACAGTGTCTCACTTTGTAGTTCAGGCTGGCCCTGAGCTCACTGTGCAGCCCAGGCGAGCCTCGAACTTACAGCAATCCTCCTGCCTCTGCCTCCTGAGTGCTGGGATTACAGGTGTGAGCCACCACGCCTGGCCATTTAAAGCATTTTTTTCTGGATTTTCTCCAAATGACACAATTAACATTGTGTTAGCAATGGCTGACCCAACCTTAGAGTGTAAGAAAAGTCACAAATTTGGGGAAATTTTGGGAGTGCCAGGAGAGGTCTGATGTCTAAAGCGACCAGCTGCTTTTCAACAGTAGGAGCAAGATTTTTGTCTTTATTATTAACCATCATCAAGACCCGGCTAAGTACTGACTGTGTAGCAGCCCCAGAAATCAGGCACATTCGATTTGCTGACGAGTTCTGGGCAGGTGGGTTGGCATATTTTAACTGTGTCCCTGCAGGGACAGCAAGGCTTTCTGCTCAACAGTTGTCTGAGGGCGCCCAAAGGAGACTGCAACAGCTTTGAGGTGAGATGGGACAGAGTTGAATTCATGCGTGTGTGACCCTGAGGCAGGAGATTAGGGTGTGGCCAGCCGTGGGCAAATGGGTGGGACCTGTCAATCACGGTGATCCGGGACACACTGGCGCTGGTTCTTGCTGGCTGGGACCAATCAGAAAGTGCTATCTTGGGCCGGGGATTTAGCTCAGTGGTTCCGGCACCTGTCTTCAAGCTCAAGGACCTGGGTTTGATCCCCGGTAACCACATACCTATACTGGGTGTGAAGAATCACGCCCAGTAGCAACCAGTACCACATATCACAGTGCCGAGCGTGGTGGCTCACGCCTGTAATCCCAGCACTCGGGAGGCAGAGGCAGGAGGATTGCTGTGATGAGTCGGAGGCTGAGCTCAGGGCTAGCCTGAACTCCAAAGCGAGACCCTCTCTGAACAACAACAACAACAAAAAGAAAGTGCTATCTTCAGTTCTTCTGAGGTTTTGGACTGGACGGCCTAGAACTGACCTCAGCTTGAGGAGCAGCACATAGAATGCATCCTCCTTGTGATGGCGTTGTGACCCCTGTACTCTGTCTAAGGGGTCTGCTATCACTCTGCAGAGCATACTTCTTTTCCTATTTTTACTAAACATGAAACTTCACTACCTTTGAGTATTTTTTGTTCAATTCTTTGCCCAGGACAAGAATCTGGAAAGAATCTCTAGGAGCCACAGCCTCGCAGGCCCCATAACAATGCTACCTTGAAATCTTGACACAGCAGGCCCACATTCCCATTTTACAATGGGCCCAGTAAGCAGTGTGGGTGCCCCTGGAAGGAGTTGTTCTTTTGGGGAGAATTCTGAGTCTGAGGGTAGCAATAAAGATAAAGAAAGAAAGAAAAGAAAAAAAATGAGGGACAATAATAGAAGTTATTCAGGAATGAATGGCAGTTACCCTGAGATCTGGATCTGAGGCCACAAATACTTGCTGAGTTGAAGTAGGGTGAAAAGCAGTGGGCCTCGAACACTGAGCTAAAACCCAAGTCCCCAGAAGTGAGGGCAAAGGCTGAAGACAGGGTATTTAAAGGTGCACCCTTTTGGCAGTTGGATTGTAAAGGACCTTTCTTTAAACTTGATTTTTTTTGGCACCTACAAATATAGTTGACTTTTTGTATTTTGTTTTTGCACATTTTTTTTTTTAGGTTTTTTGAGACAGGGTCTCACTTTATAGTTGAGGCCGGCTCTGAGCTCAGCCTCCAACTCATCACAGCAATCCTTCTGCCTCTGCCTCCTGAGTGCTGGGATTACAGGCGTGAGCCACCATGTCTGGCACTGTGGTATGTGGTGCTGGCTGCTGCTGAGTGTGAGTCTCCACACCCAGTATAGGGATGTGGTTACCGGGGGATTGAACCCGGGTCCTTGCAAGACAGGCGCCGGTACCACTGAGCTAAATCCCCGCCCTGTTTTTGCATAGTTTTGTAGAGAGCACGTCCACCGTCAGTGGCTACATGTTCTAATTGCAGCCCAGGTGCCATTCTAGCACTTTGGGAGACTGAGGCAGGAGGATGGTTAAGTTCCAGTCAAGTCTGGGGAACTTAGCAGTTTACTAAGAGCCTGTCTCAAAATGGAAAGTAAAAAACGGTCAGGGTTATAGCTCCGGGCAAAGGTCCTAGTTTCCATCCCCAGAACTGGGCAAGGCGAGGTAGTTGCTTGGAAAGCACACGCCAGCAATTGATATTTTCTGTTTCTTCTTCCGTTTTCTTTTTCTTCCTCCTTTTCTGTTTTCTTTAGGTTTTGCCGTTGGAATGAATATGCAGAGTCATCATTTTGTGGTTTTAATTTGCCTTTGCCTGAGACTAATCATGTCACATTTGTTTCTACTTCAGCCAGTCAGTCCTTTGCTCATTTGTCTATCCTGTTGCTTCGTACCTTGTTTTCTTGATACTGAATTTCCAGAGGTTTAAAATGCACTTTAGATATAGGTTGTTGATCAGATTTAGGATTTGCAAATATACTTTCTCTATCTGTGCCTTTTCCCCCCATTCTTTTCATGTCTTTTGGAGAACAGTTCTTAGTTTTGATGCAGCCCAACTTATTAGTTTTTATTTGTGGATTGTGTTGTCTGTATTGTATCTAAAAAAACCCACAGAACTTGCCCAACCCAAGGTCACAGCTACCTTTCTCATTTTTCCCCTGTAAAAGTCTTTAGAGTTTCAAGAAGAACTTGCTTCAGCCTTCCCAGGAGTGCCCTGTTATACCCAGCTTAGTTCTAGCTTTTCTTTCACTCTTTTTTCTTCTTTCTTCTCTTTCCTTCCTCCCCATTTGCAGAGGTAGCCCCGGGCTGGGTCTGTGGGCCTCTTCCCATGTGCGCACAGCCACTCCTTGCTGGACGCAACAGCTGAACCTCCATGCTAGTGGGCTCACGAACCTTCCTGACCTGCCCTTGGGACCTAGAACGACACCAACGACACGTAAGAACCCCGTCTCTGAATGCCGGCACCTTGGAAGTGAGGCCCCTGCGTGAGGGCATCGGAGGACACAGTCATGAGACGATGGCCGCATTATGGGATGGCAGAAATGCTCCAGCCTTTCCCTTTTCCAGATTGTGTTGACTTCACTCTTTTCTTTGACTTTCCATGTCAGTTTTAGATTGCTAATTTTTTCTTTTTGAGAGAGGGTCTTGCTATGTAGCCCAGGTTGTCCTTGAACTCTTGGCAATCTTCCTGCCTCAGCCTCCTGAGCACTGGGATTACAGACATGCACCACCAAGCCTGGGTCTGTTTGTTAATTTTGGTACAAACATCTCTAGTGACCTTTGATTGGAATTGATTTAAGAATGTAGACCATTTTGAGAAGACCTGACATTTTAATAATAAATAGTTTTCTAATTCATGAACAAGGCTATGTGTTCATTTACATGACTTTTTGATTTCTTCTACAAGAGTCAGAGTTTTCAGCATAGTCTACTTATTTTTTGTTAAACTGAAGTATTTCATGTTTTTTGGTACTCTTGTCCATGTTTTTATTTCCATTTTCATTTGTGCTTTGCTAGAATACAGATAGGAGATTAAATTTTGTTTATTGACCCTGTATCCTGCGACCTGGTAAATTTCTTATTAATTCTGGTAAGGCTTGTCTTTTATGGTAAATGTTTTGAGATTTCACCCAGAAGAAAATGTGTTGTCTGTGAATAAAGACAATTTTATTTCTTCTCCCCAGTCTGGATGTCTTCTGGGTATTTTCCTCTCGTTACGTTTGGCAAGACTTAGTAGCGCATACAGACAGCCTTGTGCCTAATCTAAGGGAAAATATATTTAGCTTCTTACTGTTAAAAACGAGGTTAAATTGGGGATGATAGCATGTGCCTGTATTCCTCCTACCTGCTTGGGAAGCTGAGGCAGGAGGATCACATGAGCCCCGGAGTCAGAGAACAACAAAGCAAGACCCAAGCTCAACACAAAGAAACAAAATAAGCAAATAAATAAATAAGATGTCAACTGCAAGGTCTTGTTGATGACGTCCCTATGGAGTTGAAGAAATTTCCTTTTTCCCTCAATTTGTTAAAAGTTTTTTACTGTAAACAAGTATGGAACTTTCCAAACCATCTTTCTGCATGTATGGGATGGTAACAATAGAGCTTTTCTCCTTGACTCTGCTGCTGTGGTAAATTGCATTAATTTTCAGATGTTCAACAACCTTTTACGCCTGGGATAAAGTCCTCTTGGTTTTGATATACTTTCTATATCACTGGCTTTGATTTGCTATTATTTTCCTGAGGATTTTTTCCCACTTAGGTTTCTGGGGAATGCGAGCCTATAGATTCCTTTTCTTTTATGCCACTGCCTGGCTTTTGCATAGGGTAATTAATGCTGGCCTCCTGCTGAGACACCAGCTTCTTTCTATATTCTGGCAGAGTCTGTGAAAACTCGTTTTATTTTTCCCTTATCTACCTGCTAGAATTTGAATATTTAAAGCCATCTGGGTTTGGAGGTTTCTTTGTTGTCAAGTTCCTAAAAGTATAAATTCAATTGTTAAAGAGATACAGCACTATTGTGGTTATTTCTTTTGACGCTTTTATTTGGCTTTGTTTTTTTATTTTTTGAGACAAGATGTCCCTGTGTGGTTCAGGCTGGCCTTGAACTTTGGTCCGTCTTGCCTCAGCTTCCTGATTAATGGAATCACAGGCATGGGCCACTGTGTCTGGTTTTTCTTAAGTGAAGTGCAGTTCCTGGCATCCAAATGACAACAGCTGTAGTAGCAACAACAACAACAACATCCATAACAACAACCACCCAACAGTCAGTCAGCAGGATGTAGCCAAGTCCCAAGCTTCCCTCCTGGACCTCCCAGTGCTGCCCTGCCATCTGCTCTGTGTCCTTCCCTTCCTGCCGAAGCCCTTTGGCACCGGGCAGCAGCGCTGTGAGGCCGCAGCCAGAAGTCCTTGCACCCTCTGCAGCTCTGCCTGCTCCCGTGGTAATCAAAGAGGGGTCAAAGCAGGAGCGGAGCCACCCACCCCCTGCCTGGCTGCTGCCCGCTGGGCTCCTGTGGCTCACTGTGTCCCTCGAGCAGCCTCTAGGCGCCAGGCCCAGCCTCCCCTGGCAGCTGTGTGTCTCCTTCTCCAAAGACTTAGGAGCCGAAATGCTTTTCTCATAGCAATGTCCTGAGATGAACAGCGGAGGTACTGGGAAATCTTTCCAAAGAGTGCCACGACAGATACATCTCTTGCAAACCCTCCACCCATAGCCCAGAAAGAGCTCAGATCTGGGAGGGAGGGTCACAGGGCCCAGCCCCTGGTGGGTGACCTGTGAACTGGCTGCTGATCCTTTGCAAGTCACCTCGTTCTCCCTGATCGGTTATCTGTTTATCAGCAAAGCTAAACAGCAAAGCTTTGTGTGACAGCAAAATGCACCCAACGGAGTCTGCGCCTCTCTCAGAGCACCCTGTCCTCTGCCTGGCGGCTGGGGACCCACGTCTCTTGAGAGAGTGGTGTGAGCTCTGGGCTTCACACATGGATGGTGAAGACGTGGATTCCGTACCTTCCACGAGAAAAGGAAGAGGAGGAGCGGAGGGAGATGCGGTCCGGGCGTCACTCACCTGGACAGAGCACTGCGCTCGGTGCCTCTTGTTACACCTGGAACTCACCCCAGAACTGACAGCTCTTTAAGGTAAAAATGAGACAGACAGAGATATGCAGACCAATAGGAAATGAGAACAGTCACATTGGGGCGGTAGCCAGATGTGAGTTTGCCAGTGCCGAGAGCAGGCCCGTCCTCCCCGCGGCGGTCTCACTCTCCTGGAGATCTGACAACAGGGTCTTTACCGCCCACAATGCCAGGACCATCCACGATTTTCCGCATTGTTTCTCCTATTTGAAATTGCTTAACTTTCACTGTAAGCTTGTGAGAAGCAGCAGACAGGACAGGAAAGACAGAGGGGCCACAGGAGATACCTAGCCCTGTGACCCAATGCACACTTGCTCTGGGGAGGGCGTGTGTGTGTGTGTGTGTGTGTGTGTGTGTATGTAACTGGGGAAATAGAAATCGATGTTCTTATCCTGGTGGTCGGATTCATCTCTAATACCATATAGCCTCCTGAGCCAGAGCCTGTGGCCATGATGGTGTTTGCACTTCTTTTGTAAATATTTATTGGTTTCCTAATAACAGGTAGGTCCTTGAGCCAGAGGAGTAGGCAGGGCACAAGCTGGAGTGCTGGTGCTACGGATGTCCCTGGTTAGGGGACAAGGCCAGATAGACATGAAAGGCCCTGTCCTGAGTCTCATGTGGAGAGTCACTAGACATCTCCCTGAGAAGGTGGCCCTGTGACAGAAGACAGGCACGAGGTCTCCCAGGTAGGTGAGTCAGGGCACACAGTCAGAGGCCAAAGGGACAACCACAGGTCCCCAGGGCTCAAGGAGTACCAGGTGTTTAGGGAATAGAGTGCAGAGGAAATTTTACTGGAGAGTGGAAGCGGCCAGAAACAAGGTCATTTGGAACAGTGTGTGCGTGTGCGTGTGCACGTGTGTGTGCATGTGTGTGAGAATGTGCGCAGGCTGGCACTGGACCTAGGGTCTCGCACAAGCAGAACCCATGCTCTACACTGAGCAAAACTCTCTACTCTCCTGACAGATTTCAGAAATAATCTTCCTTCCTTTGATTCATTGTCCCCACGCCTGACTGATGGTGCTCCCTGCAGATGGGTCTCTCTTGCTCCAACCTCTTCTGTACTGTGGAAACAGCTAACCCAGGGCCACTCAGACTCCTGCTCTGTGTCCTCACTGCTGAAGCAGATGTCTGGGCTCTTGGCAAATGTCCATGATACTGGTCAAATAAATTGATAAGAGAATTCTCAGCACAGCCTTTGGGTACTGAATCACAAACTTCTTCTTTCTATGATTTTCTGGGAAGTGTCTTTCTATGCAAAACAGCTGAGTTTTTTAATTTGGGAACTCTTCTACGCTACCCAGATCCTAGATCCATGGTGGGCAAGGCCGGTGCCTAGAAGTTCTTGGAGAAGTCTCAGGCCTGGCCGAGTGGAGAGTCTTCAACACCTACAAATCATTAACTTGAGAGTCTCTTTGCTCCTGGAGAGCAAAGCAGCACGTGAAGGAGGAGGGGACAAGAGGGACAAGGCTGGCTCCTGGCTAATGATGGGATCCCCATCCCGTCCGGCTCAGCACAGGGTTTCCAGGGGTTCTTCGGTCCTGCGCGGAGAAGCCTGAGGGACCCACACCCTGGGTAAGCACGCGTGGGGTAGATGGGAGCCTTATTTGCCCAGTTTCCTTTTGGATCAGGGAGAGAGACCTGATTCTGGCAGTTCTGTCCCCACAGGGGATGGTTCTGTCCCCACAGGGGATGGCCCTTATTTACACAGTAAAAGTCACTTATCAGCTATTGATGCTTAGGGAGATTACAGTTGGAATGTGGGGAGGTCGCATTTTTTAAAAAGCTGTCTCCTAAGGAAGGAAAGTTTCAGCCAAGTAAAGAGAAGGCTCAGCCTTAACCTGGACCCTAAGTGCACATGGTGCTGGGTTAGAGGTGTTTATCCTGAGGCTCAGATGTTTGCTCAAGTTTCTTTTGTTCGCTTTAAAACTTTTTAAAACTGTGATCACTGACGCTCATTCTATTGTTCTATGTCCACGCAGCCTTCCTTATCATCCCTGAGGGCTTCTCTGACGCCCCCAGAATGATACTCAGGCTGTGCACACTGTGGTCCAGAAGCCGAAGCCCCGACTGTTTGTTCTGTCCCCAGCATTTTGGGAACTGGGGTTTTTCCAGGTCTCTCCCCTTGGTCTGCTGCTTACCCAGGTCGGCCAAGGGAGCTTCCCCCAGGAAAAAGGGGCGGTGACTGCTCCACACTTCCGTTTCTGTTTTTTTGAGACAAAGTCTCCTATGTAGTTCAGGTTGCTGTTGGACTCACGTGATCCTCTTGCCTCAACTTCCTGAGGACTGGGATTATAGGCTTGAGCCATTGCACCCTGCAGTCTTCTTTTGAGATGTGGACAGGGCCATCTTTGTTTTGTTTTGTCTAGTTTTGTTTAGAGATAAGGTCTTGCTAGGCAATGCAGGCTGGGTTGAGTTCAGTATGTAGCCAAGGCTGGCTTTGAACTTGCCGTGATTCTCCAACCTCTCCAAGTGCTGAGATCACAGGGTGTATGCCGCCAGCACACTCAGCAGCTTCATTCTTGTTCTTAAAGAAATTATCTTTTTTTTTTTTTTTTGAGACAAAGTCTTGCTTTTTTGTAGTTCAAGCTGACCCTGAGTTTAGCCTTGAACTCACAACAATCCTCCTGCCTCTGCCTCCCAAGTGCTGGGATCACTGGCGTGAGCCACCACCCCCCCTCCCGGGCACTGTGGTTTGTGGTTCTGATTGCTGGTGGGTGTGAGTCTCCACGCCCAACACTGTTATATGTGGTTACCGGGATCAAACCCAGGCCCTTGCACTTGCAAGGAGGGAGCTGGAACCACTGAGCTAAGTCCCCAGCCCAAGAAATCAACTCTTGAAAGAATTTCAGTTTTGTATTTCCAGCCAGTAAGCAGGCCTAAAGATTCTCGCCACTGCACATGACAGAGGATCCATCTTGCAGCCTTGCTGCTTTTCAGATGAGGACAGAAGATGGACACAGCAGAAGCCCACAGAGGAGACGTCATAACTCTGTCCCAACTGGAGCGGGGCGTGGAGAACCCGGGTCTGGAGCTCAAGGTAACTCACC
The DNA here is from genome assembly GCA_004026965.1 of Petromus typicus. Classification (NCBI taxonomy): domain Eukaryota; kingdom Metazoa; phylum Chordata; class Mammalia; order Rodentia; family Petromuridae; genus Petromus; species Petromus typicus. Next base: position 6,775 of record PVIR01033388.1, on the reverse strand, counting down.
AGGATCTCTGCCTGTGGGTGGTTGCCCTGCTGTAGCCTTCCGGCTGCTGTGACCCTTGCTGGGTGTGGCAGGGCACTGTGACCGAGCCCAGATCTGCCTGTGTTCACAGGAAGAAAGACCAGGTCCTGAGGGAACCCAGAAGACCACCGTGTCAGAACCTCAGGAGAGGTACAGAGGTCCTAAATCTGCTTCAGGGGGGTTTGGGGGACCTGGGGATGTCCAGCAGATTATACCGAGCCCAGGTCTTGTTTGGAGATGAGATCACACCACCCATATCACTGTGCGTATATTTGTGTTACATGCGCCGGTGGGTTCGATAGTGCATGCCTGCCATCCTAGCACTCGGGAGGCTGAGGCAGGAATGTTATGTGTTTAAAGCCAGTTTGGGCTCTATAGTGAGTTCAAGATCAGCCCAGACTACACAACAAGATGTTATCTCAAAAAACTAAAGCCAGGGCTGGGGAGTTAGCTCAGTGGTTCCTGGACCCTCCTTGCAAGTGCAAGGGCCTGGGTTTGATCTGGTCACCACAGATAACAGTGTTGGGCGTGGAGATTCATGCCCACTAACAGTCAGAACCACATACCACAGTGCCGGGCGTGGTGGCTCGCGCCAGTGATCTCAGCACTTGGGAGGCAGAGGCAGGAGGACTGTTGTGAGTTTAAGGCTAAACTCAGGGCCAGCCTGAGCTACAAAAGCGAAACCCTGTCTCAAAAAAAAAAAAAAAAAAAAAAAAACCCTCATAAAACTAAAGCCAAACTAACAAAACAATTCCCTGAAATCAGCAAAGGCCTGTGCTATACACAAGCTTGTCAGTGTGGGAGGAATGGACAGCAAGCAGCTAGCATGACAATGTGACAGATGTTTATTGATTGCTTACTGTTGTAAGGGTACATATAATTTAATATTCCACAACAAGTGATTTTAACACCTTTCTTTAAATTAGAAAATAGAAGCTTAGAAATTAACTTTCCTATATCAATTAAAAGGAAAGATTTTCGGGAGTATTTTTATTCAGAAATGAGGGAAAAAGACAAAAGGATGATAAACTAGAGTTGGGAAGCTGAGGCAGGAGGATCTGTCTTGGTAATCCACAGAAGGTCTCAAGAATAAAGGCAGGGCCGGCCTGTAGCTCAGAGAGAGTACTTGCTAGTGTGTTCAGTGCACTGGGTTCGATCCCAGTTCCTGAAGGAAAAAAAAAGCCACAGTCTGTGTTGTTGGTGAGCAGTGGCCTCGGGAGAGGAACGAGAGGGGGCCTTGAGTTTGATAATGGGTCGGGTCTCAGACATAGCGTTCAAACCTTCTTGGTCATCGGGTCCGTAGAGGCCGTGTTATATGTGTGGAAAGAGCCTGCGGATGTGACACTTGGAGACTGAGAATGCTGGGCAGTTGCTACAGAGGGCGCGTGGTTGGAGCACAGCTGCTCCCAGACACTTCATTTTTACAAATGATCTAAGTGATTGAAGTTTTCAGGTTCTGTTTTCTTCTCTGTTATGTTTCTCTTTTACATTGTTATGTTAAAAAAAATCAACCCGTACATTTCAACGCGGACATTATTGCTCTATTTTTGTTTTCCACTTATTTTGTATTTAACATTTCTATCAACTGATAATCGACACCATCAATTTTTCATGCTTATATTATATTGCATACTTTGGCTGGCACATGCCCATAATACCAGGGCTTTGGGAGGCTGACATGGGAGGGTTACCCAATGGGGCAACTCAGCAATGTAGTGAGCCTCCACCCATCACAAAATAAGGTAAAATAAAGTGGAATCGGTTGGGGATATAGCTCAATGTGAAGGCTCTGCATTCAGTTTCCAGTATCATAATAAATAAACAGAAGAAAGGAAGAGGAAATGACACTATCGTTTGCTTAGCAGGACTGTAGTTGATAATGTGAATTCCTGAGGCAGACTGCTTGGACTCTTACCTGAGCTCTACCCTCTGGAGTGCTGCCACGTATGTAAGACGTGGTTGTCCAAGGGCAGTTTTGCCAGGAATGATATTTGGCATTTCCTCTTAGTCAGGATAGCAATGGGAACCTTTTTCTGCAAAGGACAAAGTGTCGTGGGCTGTGTGGTTTCTGTGGCACTTTCAGATCTCCAGAATTGGGTGGGAAGGAAGCCCCTCATAACACTGGAGACACAGGCATGGCTGTGTTCGAATAAAACTTTATTTATAAAAAGGAGATGGACTGGACTCACCAAATCCAGGGTGCCGATCTGTTATCTAGAGGGAATGATGAATCAGATCTGATCTGGAACACTTCTCTGAGGTGTAAATACTCCCAGTGCAGCTGATTCAAGGAGTGTAGAGAGAAAGAGGGGAAGGCAGAGAGATGTGAGGAAGTACACGCTGGCTGGGGACATGCTATGACATCCTGAGGAGGTTGGTCTCACCTCAGGGAGCTGAAGGGGTTTTATGGAGAAGGAAAGGAGGCGCTTTCCGAGACTGACAGGACTTAGGATGGGCTAGGACTTAGGACGGACTCCAGGCCTGGTACGCCCCGGACTTCCGCCTTTCTAATCTGTGCGCAGACATGCAGGACTCACTCACCCTGACCGACTCCAGCTGGTTCTGTCTCCTCTCTTTTCATCCTCTTTCTCAACTGGCCCATTTCTCCATAGCAGCTCAGTAGAACATAACCATCCGGTGGTGGAGAGGGAGGAGCCGGTGCTGTGAGACCAAGGGGGGTGGGGATGATGATGACAGGAACTGACTTAGAGAGTCTGATAAGATCATCGCCCTCAGGACAAAGTCTGAGGAATTACCCAGCAGGGCTGTGGCCACCGCAGGATAGGCCTCGGTCTGGGGCTAGGTCGCATGGGAGAATGAAGGAGGACCAGGGACGTAGGCCCAAAACATTGACTTTCTATAAACGAGGCCGTGTTTCTGTTCTCCACAGACCCGTGTGAGCATTAGGGCGCATGGGGCCTGTCCTGGGGACAGGGGTACTGTCCTAAATCGTATCTGGCCAGGGAAGGGCCAATATAGCGGCAGTGCAGGGAGAGACACACACTTCCCCCCTAGTTTGTCTTCTAAATGCCACTCGTTTCAGTTTTGTTTTTTTTTTAGGTTTTTTGAGACAGGGCCTCGCTTTGTGGTTCAGGCTGGCCCTGAGCTCAGCCTCCAACTCACGTCACAATCCTCCTGCCTCTGCCTCCCGAGTGCTGGGATTACAGGCATGAGCCACCACGCACGGCACTGTGGTATGTGGTACTGGTTGCTGCTGGGTGTGGGTCTCCTCACCCAGTATTGTTATGTGGTTACCGGGGAATCGAACCCGGGCCCTTGCGCTTGCAAGACAGGCGCCGGAACCACTGAGCTAACTCCCCGGCCCTCGTTTCAGTTTTTGACTCCAGAAATGAAGGGAATAGGAAATATTTCCACAAATAGGAAAATGTTCGTGTATCAAATGACTTATCATTTGAGCTGATTACCAGGAAAGACAATGGACTACATACCATATTCGTTTGAGGGTAAACTGTTGAATTTCAGCTCTGGACTCTTTTCAGGGAAGCCTTCAGTCCACACGGAGCCCAGTTAAGCAATCGGAGCTCCCAACAGTAAATAGGCCCTTGGCCCCAAACTGGACTCCAAGGCCTTCTGGCCTGCTTGGCCCTCGTCTTCTCTACCATGACACATCTTTTTGCTTTCCTTCAGCAGTTATACAAAAGCTAATATTCTTTTTTAATTCCTAGTATTGAAAATAAAATTAATCTAATACGTTCACATTTCCAGTCCCCCTTAACCTACCTTTCATACCATCTCCATGCCCACCCCTAATGCTAATTAGCATATAATCCAATTTCCTTCTTTCCCCTTCCTCTTCCTTCCTCTTCTCTTTATTCTTTCTCTTTTTTCTTTGGGGATACTGGGGATTGAAGTTAGGGCCTTCACACTGGGCTACAACTCCAGGTCTTTTTTCATTTTGTATTTTGAGACAAGGTCCGCTAAGTCTCTAAATTGCCCAGGTTGGGTTCAAACTTGTGATCCTCCTGCCTCAACCTTCCCGAGTACTGGGTTTACAGATGTAACCATCTCGCCAATGTCATTTCTTTCTAGAAGATCAAGTGTTGTTATATTTTCTTTTTTTTTTTTTGGTTGTCAGTTTCCTCATTCATCTCATTTATCATGGTAACATCACTTAAAATATTACCTTATAATTTCCTTTTTCCTGTCCCACCCCCACCCTTTGATTGAACTCATGACCTTATACTTACAAGGCAGGCAGCAGCACCACTGAGCTAAGCCTCCAGTTCTGTGTCCTCTTTTTCTTTGTCTCTTGGAAAAAGAACAGTTTTTCTTGCCTTTTAGCAAACTGCCAGTGTCTGCTTTTTAATTGGACTGTTTAGATCACTTACATTTAGCAGGTTAATCCTATCATCTTGATGTTTGTGTCTTATTTCATCTCTCCTCTGTCCCCCCTTGCCTCTTCATATGCATTCTTTCACATTAACTGAATATTTTAAAATGATTTCATCGTATCTTTTTTATTGGCTATTAGCCAAAACCTTTGTTTTATTAGTGGTTGTTTTTTTGTTGTTGTTGTTGTTACTTCTTTCATTCACCAAGTCTATGTAAAATTACACCGCATCCATTACTGCAGAGCAATGGTGGTGAACCTATGGCACGTGTGACGGTCGTGTGGCACGTGTGACGGTCCTGTTGCACATGTGGCAATCCTGTGGCACGTGTGACGTAGCGGGCTGTTTCTGTCACTGAAATCTCTCAGGTTCGTCATCTGTTCTATGGAGCACAGGACCTTATAATGGTGTATTTCTAGCTCAACTTCTTCTAGCCGTCACTCTACAGTAGTCACACATTTTACTTTCCATATAGATCATAAACGTTACTCTACATGTTATTATTTATTAAATGCATTATCTTCCAATTTGAAAGTATCTGCACCTGGGTGAGTGTTTGTCTTTTCCATTATTAGAATGTTCTCTTGCTTTGAGTCAGAAACCAGTCTCTTCACTTCTCTTTGTCCTGCTCCTCCTCCTCCTTCCAAGTGCCAGGTCAAACCCCAGGCCTCACACAAGCCAGCCAAGCCCTTACCACTGAGCTACACTTCTGGATCCTCTAAGCCACTTTTAATCCCATTCTCCATCTTCTGCCCAAGATCCTCCCCCTGCGTCATCTCTCCCTCAGCTGATTCCCAGGTGTGTAACTGTGCACAACGTCCTTCCTTTTACAATACACCAGCAAACCAGCCTCCCCTCAGCTCTGTGGGGCTGTTCCCCTCACGGTCAAGTTGCAGGGCGAGTATGGTTTATTTGCTGTTTCCATTTGCCCTATGCCATTCACTTCCAGCTGAGGGCGTCTCGTTTTCACCTTCTACTCAACTGAGATGTTCCCACCGGGTGACCGGTGAAACCTGCTGTGTCCTGGGCAGGCCCACCGTCACGGGCTAGGCCCTCTGGCCCCGGGTGTGTGTGTGGGTGTGGGTGTGTGAATTGAAACTTGTTGGGCAAGTGCTCTAGAGCCACAGCTACATTTTATTGAGAGCCAGAGGCATAGCCAGAAGGAAGGAAGTGCCTGGTATTGCAGACTAAAGCCCTGCAGCGAGCCAGGGCCCAGCAGGCCCAGAATACCGCCCTAGGGGCCACAGGCTCCTCCCAGTGGGCCCAAGTGACTGAAACCCAGGGGAGGCGTGGTCTGGTGTCAGGATTGTGACAGAGCGACAGGATTGTGGCCAAATTGGGGGAGGTCCAGCATCTGAGCCGGCTTTGTCCCCGCAGAGCCAACATGGGAAGAAGGGAGGGCTGAGCTTCCGGACCTGGGGTCAGCTGCGGTCTGCGGGGGTCAGCTTCTCCTTTCTCCCATATCTAGCGCTTGATTCACTCCACCCTGTCTGTGGGATCAATGTTGATTTCCTATGTAGTCAGCTTCCCTTAGCTTTCTCTTTCTTTTTCACTGTCTAATTTTCCCAGGCTGACCTTGAACTTGTGATCCTCCTGCCTAAGCCCCCCAGAGAACTGGGATTATAGACGTGCACCAACCACCATGCCCAGCTCCTTTGTTTTTGCCATGCTGAATGGGTCCTGGGCCTCACTGAGCTAGTCATATGCTTGTCTACCAAGCTGCATCTCCTCAGCCTCAGTCTCCTCATTACAGCAGCTTTTTCTTACCATCCCGATCTGTATCTGCTGCCACTCTCCAGCCCCCACTGCTGGAGTCCCCTCTGCTTTGGGGTTCAGGGTGATCTTTCTACAGCACACTTCTGGTCCTGTTTTTACCCTGCTCGGATTCTCCAGGTCTTGCTGCTAACTTCCTGCGTGGGGCACATGGCGACCCGACCTGGCATCTAGCCTTCTTCCCTGCCTTGCTTCCCTCCTACAGCTCCAAGCTCCAAGGATCCTAGAGACAAAGTATCTCATTGTTATATCCAAAATATGAGGCTCACGCCAGCATCGTTTCTGAGCTATCCAAACTTTGGGAGTCTGAAATGGTCCCTCCAGAGAACAGCCTTTGGTCTACAACTAGGAGTTTGGAGGGATGGGTGGATCTAGATTTTCAACCCCCACCCTGCCACCTGCTGGCAGACCGTGTCCTCGCCTCTAAACTCCTAATGCTGTTAACCCGGTGGAATTGTGGTAAGATGGCAGGGCAGGCTTTGGACCTGGTTCTTTTTTTTTTAGGTTTTTTTGAGACAGGGTCTCACTTAGTAGTTCAGGCTGGCCCTGAGCTCAGCCTCAAACTCACATCAGAGTAGTCCTCCTGCCTCTGCCTCCCGAGTGCTGTGATTACAGGCGTGAGCCACCACGCC